>QEOT01005315.1:59895-173418 GCA_003123785.1 Pterocarya stenoptera | reverse complement strand
GGGAAAAGAAATGAGGTCCAATCCTCACCACTTTCGAGTCACAACTGATCCTCAAAACATTATTTTTAAACCAGTAAATTAAATAAAACAAAATAAACTCAAAACTAATTAAAATAAATATTAAACTCCAACAATAAACATACTTTAAAATAAAAGGAAATTAAATCATAGAACACCAATTAAAATTAATCAAACGCAGTGAAAAGCTTTAAATAAAACAACAATAATTTTAAAACCCATAAACGAACCAATTTAAATCAAAGATCAATTTAAATCTGAAATAATAATTAATAAGAAGAAGGCCCAATAAAAATATTATAAAATAATAATTTTAAAACTCCCAAAATACTAAAACTAGAGAATCAATCATTAAATTAATTAAAATAATCCTTCATTAAAATCCACTAAAATACGGGGTGTTACATAGATATTATACGTATTTTCTAAAGAAAAGAAAGGAAGTTCGAGGCCTTTGCCCCAAGCTTCAGACTGATGCTTAAAGAGACGCGAAGAAAGTGTTTTAAAATGTCCCTGAGAACTGATGCTTTTAATGATGCCATGAAAAGATGATGTTTAAGCCCATGTTTTTAAAAGATACTATGTTTTGCCATGAAAAGGATGTTTTCTCATGAAAAGATGCTTTTCCCATGAAAGCATGAAAAGAAATGAAATGAATGCCCATGCCCATGAAATGAAATGAATGAATGCCTCGGCTCTTTAGAGCCGACATGAATGAATGAATGAATGAAAAGAACGGCATTTGGCATTAATGAATGTATGAAAACACTTAACGGCCACATGAAATGAACGGAAAGGGGTACCCAATGAATGAACGGGCAGATTGCAATGCCGGGCAGTAGTACTAGTAGTGCACCCAGTGCTGCACCCTAACGGAAAGGGATTCCAACCCGTGGCCATGGGCGAATCCATCGGCTCAAAAGGCCGCTAACCCCAGCACGCGGGGCGTAACGACGTGCACAGGCCTATGAAAGAAAAGAAAAGAAAAGAAAAGTAACTGTATGTATGAATGCACTGCATTCTTCAAAAAATGAAGCTAGTGACGGGGTAAACGGTTTTTAAAGAAAAGAAAAGCATGTTTAAGAAAGAAAAGCCCCCGTTCACTGATGTTTTTAACGAAAGCATGTATGCATGTATGTATAGTATGTATGAATGATGAATGCATGAATGAAAACCTACGTTGCTATATTTTAACGGTATGAAGTAACGCTTACTGAGTATTCGACTCATTTTAGTTTTTATGTGTGCCCCTCCCCCCACAGGAAACTAAATGGGCAGTACGCCCAGGAGGGACACAGCCAAAGGGAAAGAGCACGGAAGTCTAGACATGAAGGTTTTAACGTACGAAAAGGTCTTTTTAGTTTTAAAGAATTTTATTTCCCACTCCAAAACCCTTTTATCACCAAAGCACTTTTTATTTTATAACGTAGAGTCTTGCACCCTGGGAAGAACTGTAAAAGGTTTTAAATTGGACGGTAATTCCCGTCGTATTTTCTAAAAATATTTTCCAAAAGGTCCAGTTCTACATACCTGAAATGGAGGAAATCTGAGCGACTACTCCATGGATGGATTATCGGTCCATCCATCCACGGAGTAGTTGGTCTTGAGACGTCATATCAAGTCTGGCATGCCCTTCAAGAAGCCTATGCCCAAGAATCCCAAGAAAGGGATTTCTAGCTTACTCAACAATTAACATACATGAGGAAGGAAGCCATGATGTCGCTGCAAGATCATCTCCAAAGCTTCAAGACTGTGTGCGACCACCTAGCTGCAATCGGACGTCCCGTGAGTGACAGTATGAAGGCTTTTTTCCCTCCACAATAGCTTGGGTGTGACGCCCCGACTCTCACGTACAAAAAATTTCGGGAATCGTGACGTCGGGATGATGACAACATGGGTCACGCATCCCAACAATAAGTGCCAAGTGTGTGTATAAGCAATAGTGTACAGTAAAAATAAGTAGCGGATAATAAATAAGTCAACTAGTACTAGAATTTGTTTAATACAAATAACCAAATACAAAACATTTAAAAGCATAAACCAAATATTCCAAAATAATACAAGAGCTGAAAAGAACATAACACGAGTGATCCCAGATCACTCCTCCGGCGGAGCCAAATCCTCAGGCTCGGCATCTGCATCAAGATCAACAAAATCTACAATACCATTAAATAGTACCACAGGTAAGTAAAACCCAAAATGCTCCAAGACATAAATATATTAAAACAACTAATGCTATGCATGCACATGATGACCAAAGCGCAAAACCCTAGAAAAACACCATTTCTCGAAAATCCCAATTTTTCCACACACGCCAAAAATCACCATTTGGCACAAAACTAAAATCCAAAAATAAATCCATTGATTCCAATTTTAACCGTATGCACCATGCCTTCCCCTAGGGACCATCCACATACTCTGGCTCCCTTCGTCACTCCAAGAGTAACGATCGTGCGAGTGATGCACAACGAGTGATGCCCAGCTCCGCGCCCACCGCGTACATGGCTAAGCATCCTCTGACCACCGCCAGCACGACGAGCCACGGAGTCGGATCGAGAGCGCTACCATCTCGTCCAAGTCCCAGGCAATAGCCCCAGGGGACAACACTCAGTATATTCCACTCCCAAGTACCCAAAGGAGCTCCACTTAGATAATACCCCATCTCGGCTTGGGGGTGATACACACTCACCCAAAAAGCCATTTTCACATTAAACAAAGTTTCCAAAATACACCCACGCATGCGTGCACAATGCCATGAAATCGACCAATTACCAACAACTAACAAATATCAGTAATTTTCCAACAACCAACACCGTCAAACTAGATAACCAAATCACAGTTTATAAAACAGGTTAGTGCAAAAATATACTTAAGTCTTAAAAAGTCTTTTGGAGAAATAATCACAGCGCTATAAAGTAATTTTAGGAGGATCATGAAGGTGCAAAAGGCTGCTGGAAGGCAACGTAACAGTGTAAAAACACTGTGGCCGAAATACACAGAAAACCCAAATTCAAACGCGGTCAAACGAAAGCTAGGGAACGGTAGGGTAGGGCCTATGGAAGGTGGTGAAGCTAGTGGAAGCGACGGTTGGCCGTGGGTGGTGGCCGAAATGGCAGTGGAAGGCCAAAAAGAGTGAATCGGAGATGTGGTTAATGCGGCTTCACCGGTGACGGATCGAAGCTGGGGTTGGGTCCTTTGGGTTGCTAGAAGGTAGAGGGAGAAGTGGCGAAGAGATGGTTGCCAGAGGTGGCTGGACGGCGCTGCAAAGGCGCAAGAAATGCCGCGGCTTTAGGAGGTGCGTGGGGGCTATTGCCTGCAAGGGAGGAGCTGAGATTGGAGGTGTGGGGTCGCCGACCGGTGGGGGAGGCATTGGGCTTGTAACACCCTGCTCCTCCCTTCCTTCTTTTGACGTAAGCAATTACGTCAGATGTGATAGACAGCCCGCTCCTCCCCTCTAGTGTCTAAGGGTCCCGTTACTCGTGCCAAATCTCGATGGCTTGTTTTTAAAGATACTACGTGATTTCTAAAAGTTATCTTGTGTTTTAAAGTTATGTGTATTTTAAATGAAAGATTCCTATTATTATTTAACTAAAGAATATTTTAAATAACTCAATTATAATGTCTTTGAAGAGCTCCAAAAATATTATAATTGTGGGAATCATTTCATATAAATGATTCCAATTATTTAAAATATTATGTGATCTAAATAATGATGGAATCTTTAATTAATTTAATAGTTTTACTCTTTTAAATATTTTAAGTAAGACTTCATCATTTTATAAATGATGAATGTAACACCCCGTATTTTAGTGTATTTTAATGAAGGATTATTTTAATTAATTTAAAGATTGATTCTCTAGTTTTAGAATTTTGAGACTTTTAGAATATTATTTTATAATATTTTAAGTTGTGAAAATTATTTTATTAGGCTTCCTTGTTAATTATTGTTTTAGATTTAAATTGATCTTTAATTTAAATTGACTTTTTTATGGGTTTTAAAATTATTATTGTTTTATTTAAAGTATTTCACTGCGTTTGATTTATTTTAATTAGTGTTTTGTAATTTAATTGCTTTTTATTTTAAAGAATGTTATTGTTGGAGTTTAATATTTTATTTTAATTAGTTTTAAATTTAAACTGATTTATTTAATTTACTGTTTTAAAAATAATTATTTTTGAGGATCAGTTGTGACTCGAAAGTGGTGAGGATTGGACCTCATTTTTTTCCCCATCTTTTCTTTTCCTCTTTCCTTTTTCTCTTCCTTTTCTTTTCTTTTTTTTCTTTTTCTTCTTTCTCCCGTTCGGACCGCCTAGCTCGACCCTCTCTCTCTCTCTCCTCTCTCACGTGCAAATCGGGTTTGGCCTTGCCGTCGCCGTTGCCGGCCGCCATGGTCGACACCGCCGGTACCGTTCGGTCCCTCAGCCACCGGCGACCTCACCCATAAATTTTCAGGCCGGCTAACGCCGCTAGTAGCCGTGCGAAGCCGCGAGCTTTTCCTCGCCGTCCGGCCACCATTTGCCACCATTTCTTCACCACTTCATCACCGGCACCTTGCCGTCCTAACCGACCCATTTTCAGCCTCGATCCGTCGCCGGAGCCTCCCCTACGAACACCCTCTCCGATTTGTACTTCGTGGCCTTAAACCGCCGTTTCGGCCGCCACCCACGGCCAACTTTCGATACCATTAGCTTCACCAATCTCATGAGGCCCTACCCTATCAATTTCAAGTCTTCGTTTGACTCCGTTGGAATTTGGTTTACAGTGTATTCGGCCACAGTGTTTTTACACTGTGGAGTTGCTGTTTTGGTGCTTCCAGCTCTTCCGTGATCCTCCTAAAATTATTATCAAGCGCTATAAGTATTTCTCCAAAAGACTTTTAAGACTTTAATATATTTTTGCACTAACTTGTTTTATAAACTGTGTTTTGGTTATCTGGTTGTGCTGATAACTGTTTGATTGTTGCTTTCATGGCATTGTGCACGCATGCGTGGGTGTATGTGTGTTTTGAGAAAATTGTATTGAAGGTTTTATGGGTCCGTGTGTATCACCCCCAAGCCGAGATGGGATATTATCTCGGTGGAGCTCCTCTGGACACTCGAGAGCGGAATATACTGAGTGTCGTCCCCCGGGACTTGGACGGGATGGTAGCGTTCTCGATCCGACTCCGGTGACTCCTCGGGCTGGCGGGGGTCAGAGGATGCTTGGCTATGTACGCGGTGGGCGCGGAACTGGGCATCACTCATGTATCACTTGCACGGTCGTTACCCGTGGGGTGAAGATGGGAAGCCAGAGTATGTGGATGGTCCCTAGGAGAGGCCATGGTGCATACGGTAAAATTGGAATTAATGTAATTATTCCTGGATTGTTATTTTGTGCCAAATGGTAATTTTTGGCGTGTGTGGGAAAATTGTGATTTTCGAGAAATGAAGTTTTTCTCGAGTTTTTACGCTTGGGTCATCATGTGCATGCATAGCGTAATTGGTTTAATATATTTATTGTCTTAGAGTATTTTAGATTTTACTTACCTGCGGTACCATCTTTTTGGTACTGTAGATTTTGATGCAGGTTTTGAGAAGGCTAAGCCCCGAGGATGTGGTTCCTCCTGAGGAGTAGGGATATTGGCTATGTTTGTATTTGAAGATTAGCTTTCGCTTATGTTTATTGTATTTAATTTGATTTGATGTTGTTTTGTAAACAAAAATCGTATTATGTTAATATATGGATTTTCAGTACTTTAGTATTGTGTTAAATTCTGGTACTTAGTTATTTGACTTAACCTTTCCGCTGCGTATTGTTTGTTGTACACGTGTTGCATTGCACACACTCAGCACATGTCGATGGGGTGCGTGACCGTGTCGTCATCATCCCGGTGTCTCGATTTCCGTGTGTGTCCGTACATGGAAGTTGGGGGCGCCACAGGTGGTATCAAATCTGTTCGGCTCTGGGTAAAGCCACATGTCCCATAGATGCAGTACCAGAAAGTTTTAAAACTGGGATTTGAAATGATTTAATTTAAAGTATGTTGTTCTTATTGGTTTTATTTATTTGAGTGTATACTACCTTGTTTGCTTATTTATTTTATTCTGTTAGTTTATTTTAATTGTTTTATTTTATGGTTGGTTATTTTATTTGTTTGAATAATTTATTGTGTACTTCTTCATTGTTTTATTCATTTTATCGTATGTTATCTTATTTATGGAATTTTATTTTATTTGTGAGATTTTGTTTTATTTTGATTTTATGTTGTTTGAGGTATGTTACTTTAATTGTTTTAATTTATTGTATGTTATTATACGTGGTTGGTTTTATTCTATTTTATTTCATGGCATTTTGTTGTATTTTAATTTATTTTACCATAATTAGATTTTAAACTGTTTGAGTTGAAAAATGGGTTAAGGGCTACGCTATGACAGAAAGATGGTACGACCGTAAATGTCATTGTTAGGCTTGAACATTTAGTGTAGTAGGCCTGAACTCTTAGTGATTGGTTTGTTTTAATATCAAGACTCGAAGGGAACGACATGGTCTTGGTGGACTTTATGGAGTAGAACTCAAGTTGTAGCTAAGGTGGGAATAGCTTTAGTTCGCCTAGGTTACTTGAGGTCTTAAGATACGTAGAATTATGTGTTGAGTCTATGGAGTAGGAGGTTGTAAGTTCAACGAACTTCAAGAATAGATTTTATGAGAAGTTTTAGCTAAGATTTGTGGTCCTATAGTTTTTAGGAAATAAGTTTATGAGATTTAAGGTGGTAGGTTCAACAAGCATTTGATGGATTAATTAAATTAGAAGTTTTAGATTTTGCCGACTCGAATAAGCAATTTGGTATCATTTGGAGTTTTAGAATTTTGCAAGATTTATAAGGTGAGTGCTTTAGATTTAAGGTCATCGATCTTGAAGATTTCGGGGAATGATTCTTATCTTGTTTAAGGTTTTAGAATTACAGATTTGAAGGATTGATTTGTAATAAGATTTAAGTTTTTAATTCCCCGAGCTTGGTGTGCTAGCTTGATTTATTTTGGAGACTGATTAGTCTGTTATCATTATAATGAGGTTGATCAGAGTTGAGTTACGGATATGGAAATGTTTCTTCAGGAGAGTACAAGTTCTAGTCTCATTTCTTTTGGCTTGGAAGAAGTGGTTTTGGTAGGTGTTGTAAAGAAGTCGTTACGACAGTATTAAGTTCAAGAGTTTTGGTGAGTTGATCGAGGTGTACAGTCGAAGCAGGTTACTCGATGGAATGATGATTGGCATTAATTGTTGTGATTACTTTAAGGAATTAATTATGACTTGAGGTCACATAGGAATTTAAATTTTTGAGGCTATATTTCCCTTTGGAGATTGAGCATTCCGTTGGAAGAATTAAGGACATTGTTATTTAATTTAAAGAGAGATTGGTGGGTTGCCATGTGTGGTGTATGATAAAATCTTAGAAGTTGAAGCTTAGGCATTAGCGGTGATAACATAATCAAGTATGTGAGTTAATAAAACATTAAGATCTATGGGTGTTGTGCAATAGTTTTTGGTGGATTGAAGATTTGAGTAGTATGGCTTGCCTTGAGGTTTAATAGTGTTGTGCTATTAAAGGAGATAGTTGTGCTATTACTAGCTTAATAGGAGTAGAAGTAAGTGGGCGAGTTACTAAGAAGATTTCGTTAATGTTTTGGTGAAGTCAATGAGGGTTCATAGTGAGTTTCGCCGTCGTTAGATTAGATAATATTCAGAATTTAGGTGGCAAGCTTCTGGGTTTAGGTTGTCGGGTAGAAGTTGTTAAGTGTTCTTATTGGTTGACCGGGTTGGATTTGAGACTTTTAAAGTAAGTTCCTTATCTTAGTTGAGACGGGTGTATTTTGTGGTGATGCTTTGTTTTCAATTTGGGATGTTGAGGTTGGTTGATTTTGGTTTTCTGTCAATGATCTTGGTTGTATGTTGCGGAATATTAATTTTAATTAAGGCATCAGGAATTAAATGAGGAGTGAGTGATAACACATGGTTTTCGAAAATAGGGTATTTTCTACCAAAGTGTGGTAAGCGTTTTTGGTTAGTAGATATGGAACCACCTTGTACTCGATGGTATTAATTTTTTATGAGGACATAAATTTTTAAGCATGTGGCGAATATCAGAGTGCGTAGTAGGAGCGTGGTATTTTTTGGGTTGTAATTTAGAGTTCAAATTTTACATTGATTTTGAGGAATTAGTGATGATTTGGAATTTTGAGAAAATACTTGTAATTGGGAAGTGATTATTTGTTTATGCAATTTCGTTGTTGATGGTTAACTTTGGAAGTGACCATTAAGTTACCAAAACATATTATACAACGATGGTTTGGAAGTTTTACCGTATGAGTTAATAGAGGTTAGTTCAGATTATCAAATGGAGCTATTAATCATTGGGATTCCTTGAGTGTTGTATTAAAGTTTTGTGGATATGTAAATTTTGGATTACATGGCCGCTCTAGGAGTAATAGTCTTGATATGCCGTTGGGAGTCTAGTGCGAGTAGGTTGGATATTGCCATGTTTAGTGAGAAATGTGGCACGTGCCGGCAAGTTAAGGCTGAGCATCAGAGACCCATTGGTAAACTTCAACCCTCCCTATTCCTGAGTGGAAGTGGAGACGACATTTCTATGGTTTTTTCGAGGACTCCAAGTGGAAAGAACTCAGTTGGGTGATTGTTGATCGTTTGACCAAGAGTGTCTATTTCTTGCATAATACCGACTCTTTGGAAAAGCTGACTCGGTTGTATGTTAAGGAGATAGTACGTTTGCATGGAGTACCCAAGAGTATTGTGTTGGACAGGGACCCGCGGTTCACGTCCCATTTTTGGAAGAGTTTACAGGCAGTTTCAGGCACTAAGTTAAAGTTCAGTACTGCTTATCACCCTCAGAAGGATGGTCAATTTGAGCGTACTATTCAGACTTTGGAGGATATGCTGAAAGTGTGCATCATGGAATTTCAGGGAAGTTGGGAGAATCATCTGCCGCTTATAGAGTTCTCTTATAATAATAGCTTCCATGCCTCCATTCAGATGGTTCCGTATGAAGCGTTGTATGGGAGGAAGTGCAGATCACCGTTGTGTTGGGATGAAGTCGGCGAGAGGAAATTAATTGGGCCTGAATTAATCCAAGAAATGCAAGAGCAGGTCCGAATTATAAGAGCTAAAATGGCAGCAGCACAGAGTCGACAGAAAAGCTATGCTAATTCAAGGAGAAGAGACTATCTTTCGAGGAAGGTGATTGGGTTTATCTCAAAGTCTCTCCTATGAAAGGCGTTAAGCGCTTTGGTAAGAGAGGAAAGCTTAGCCCAAGGTATGTTAGACCTTTTCAGATTTTGGAGAAGGTTGGGGCTGTTGCTTACAGAATTGCCTTGCCAGAGTATTTTGGAGAAGTTCATAATGTGTTCCATGTGTCCTCGTTGAAGAAAAGTTTTGGTCAGCAAGAGCCGCGTTTTGTCTATCCAGAACGCATTCAACTTCAGCTTGACCTTACTTATGAGGTTGCCCCGACGCAGATTGTGGATTGGAAGGAGCAAAGGTTGAGATCTAAGTCGATACCTTTGGTGAAGGTAGCTTGGGGTGATCCGTTGGCTCAAGATTTCTCTTGGGAAAGAGAAGCAGACATGAGAGAGCAATACCCGTATTTGTTTGGTTAATTGGCGGTATGTCTCTTAAGCCTACTTTTTTGTTGCATTTCATGCCTGTCTTTAGCATTGATGTTTGACCCAACAATTTCAAGGATGAAATTTATTTTAAGGGGGGGAGATTGTAACACCCCGTATTTTAGTGTATTTTAATGAAGGATTATTTTAATTAATTTAAAGATTGATTCTCTAGTTTTAGAATTTTGGGATTTTTAGAATATTATTTTATAATATTTTAAGTTGTGAAAAGTATTTTATTAGGCTTCCTTGTTAATTATTGTTTTAGATTTAAATTGATCTTTAATTTAAATTGACTTGTTTATGGGTTTTTAAATTATTATTGTTTTATTTAAAGTATTTCACTGCGTTTGATTTATTTTAATTAGTGTTTTGTAATTTAATTGCTTTTTATTTTAAAGAATGTTATTGTTGGAGTTTAATATTTTATTTTAATTAGTTTTAAGTTTAAACTGATTTATTTAATTTACTGTTTTAAAAATAATTATTTTTGAGGATCAGTTGTGACTCGAAAGTGGTGAGGATTGGACCTCATTTTTTTTCCCCATCTTTTCTTTTCCTCTTTCCTTTTTCTCTTCCTTTTCTTTTCTTTTTTTTCTTTTTCTTCTTTCTCCCGTTCGGACCGCCCAGCTCGACCCTCTCTCTCTCTCTCCTCTCTCACGTGCAAATCGAGTTTGGCCTTGCCGGCCGCCGTGGTCGACACCGCCGATGCCGTTCGGTCCCTCAGCCACCGGCGACCTCACCCATAAATTTTCAGGCCAGCCGGCTAACGCCTCCAGTAGCCGTGCGAAGCCGGGAGCTTCTCCTCGCCGTTCCGCCGCCGTCCGGCCACTATTGGCAACCATTTCTTCACCACTTCATCACCGGCACCTTGCCGTCCTAACCGACCCATTTTCAGCCCCGATCCGTCGCCGGAGCGGCCCCTACGAACACCCTCTCCGATTTGTACTTCGTGGCCTTAAACCGCCGTTTCGGCCGCCACCCACGGCCAACTTTCGATACCATTAGCTTCACCAATCTCATGAGGCCCTACCCTATCAATTTCAAGTCTTCGTTTGACTCCGTTGGAATTTGGGTTTACAATGTATTCGGCCACAGTGTTTTTACACTGTAGAGTTGTTGTTTTGGTGCTTCCAGCTCTTCCGTGATCCTCCTAAAATTATTATCAAGCGCTGTAAGTATTTCTCCAAAAGACTTTTAAGACTTTAATATATTTTTGCACTAACTTGTTTTATAAACTGTGTTTTGGTTATCTGGTTGTGCTGATAACTGTTTGATTGTTGCTTTCATGGCATTGTGCACGCATGCGTGGGTGTATGTGTGTTTTGAGAAAATTGTATTGAAGGTTTTATGGGTGCGTGTGTATCATCCCCAAGCCGAGATGGGATATTATCTCGGTGGAGCTCCTCTGGACACTCGGGAGCGGAATATATTGAGTGTCGTCCCCCGGGACTTGGACGGGATGGTAGCGCTCTCGATCCGACTCCGGTGACTCCTCGGGCTGGCGGGGGTCAGAGGATGCTTGGCTATGTACGCGGTGGGCAAGGAACTGGGCATCACTCATGTATCACTTGCACGGTCGTAACCCGTAGGGTGAAGATGGGAAGCCAGAGTATGTGGATGGTCCCTAGGGGAGGCCATGGTGCATACGGTAAAATTGGAATTAATGTAATTATTCCTGAATTGTTATTTTGTGCCAAATGGTAATTTTTGGCGTGTGTGGAAAAATTGTGATTTTTGAGAAATGGAGTTTTTCTCGGGTTTTTCCGCTTGGGTCATCATGTGCATGCATAGCATTAGTTGTTTTAATATATTTATTGTCTTAGAGTATTTTAGATTTTACTTACTTGCGGTACCATCTTTTTGGTACTGTAGATTTTGATGTAGGTTTTGAGGAGGCTGAGCCGGAGGATGCGGCTCCGCCTGAGGAGTAGGGACATTGGCTATGTTTGTATTTGAAGATTAGCTTTCGCTTATGTTTATTGTATTTAATTTGATTTGATGTTGTTTTGTAAACAAAAATCGTATTATGTTAATATGTGGATTTTCAGTACTTTAATATTGTATTAAATTCTGGTACTTAGTTATTTGACTTAACCTTTCCGCTGTGTATTGTTTGTTGTACACGTGTTGCATTGCACACACTCAGCACATGTCGATGGGGTGCGAGACCGTGTCGTCATCATCCCGGTGTCTCGATTTTCGTATGTGTCCGTACATGGAAGTTGGGGGCGCCACAATGAAGGAATATTATTTTATATAATATTCTATCTTTATCCCTCTTAGTGCTTTTAATTAAATAAACGTTTACTTGTTTTAAATCAGTGTTTAAGGGTCATCGTAGACCATTTTATAGACCCTCAGGGAACGGATTTTAGTATAAACCCCAGCCCCTCTCTCTTTCTCTCTCACTTTTCCCTCCCCCCTCTCTCTCCTCTCTTTCTCCCTCTCGGCGTACGTGATACGCGAGCCCCCCTTGCCGAACGCTCCACTGCCCAGCCCGGCGCCGCCCACACCACCGGCCTCCTCTCCCTCTGGTGAGCTCACCCATGCCGGCCTCTCCTCCCCACGCTCGCCCCTTCTCCTCCCTCGATGGTGCAAGCCCGAACGGGCTTAGTGCTCCATGCGCCGTTCTCCGGCGCCACCACTCCCACGGCAGCCTCCCCTGCCACCGACTGGCCCCCTCCAGCGGCCTCAGCCCCTCCCATGTAGCCACCTCCCTCCACCATGCACGAGCACAGCAAACCCATGCACAGGTTCACTGTGCAGCCTCCTAGCGCCACCGTGCTCGGCCATCTCTGCCACAGGACACCACCACGAGACTCCTCAGGTCTCCCCCTTCCTCCTCCCATGAACCCACGGCCAATAGGCCTCTCCTCCACCTCCCGGTGTCCCCCTCTCCACCACAAGGGTTTAGCCTCCCCCGCCGCCGTACGCCGCCCTCTCCGGCATCCTCAGGCCACCACGAACCCAACCGGACCACCCACGGCCCCACACTCTCTCTCACTCTCCCACGGCCTCTCCTCCCTCACAGTGCACGGCCAGCCACCATAGGCCACCTTGCAGACCACCACCGAGCCTCCACGGCTCCTCCGGCAGTTCCCTTAGCCTAGCCCTAAGCTTAAACCACCACTTTATGTGGTGGGTTGATCACTGCACCCGATGGGTAGTCACTGCGCGTGACTGACCGTCACTGCACACGGCTAGAGCTGTCATGCTATGTTCCCTGCCAGCATCATCAAGGCCACCTTAGGCCTTTCCAAGACCACACCTAGCTATCCAAATGCCTAAACAGTCACTGTACGCAGTGTAGCCATCCCGTACGTTCCTTTCGACATTATCGCTGTGACGGCTAGCGAGTGACGCATGGGTTATCCTGTCGATAGTATAACTCTCTATCCCTCGCTATTTATATTAAATGTTAGATGTTACCTAGTTGACTAGGTTGTGGACTGTGCTGCTAGTATTATAGGATTCGCTGTGTAGTGGCGATATGACGTGCTGTAGTGAAGTGTTGGGCATAGTTGAGAAGTGTGCTGTGTAGTGTTGTGGACTGTACTGTAAAGTGTGGTGGTAGTGTATGTGCAGTAGTAGTGGCGTGGCCTAATGCTGTGTAAGGAGTACACGTGGAGTGTACTCTGTGTAGTGAGATGGTGCACCGTATGGCGTCTGTGCCATAGCGGTGACGTGGTGTAGTGCCGTGAATGGAGTACGCGAGGAGTGTGCTCCATGTGGTGAGATGGTGCACCGTATGGCGTGTGTGCCATAGCGGTGACGTGGCGTAGTGCCGTGAATGGAGTACGCGAGGAGTGTACTCCATATGGTGGAACGATACACCGTTTGGCTTGTATGCCATAGCGGTGACGTAGCGTAGCCCTGTGAAGGGAGTACATGAGGAGAGTACTTCATGAGGTGCAGCAATACACAGTATGGCGTGTCGAGAAGATAAAGGTGATTGCGTAGTTGATGGGCGAAGGGCTTGATGTATGGTGTCGGGAACTGTGGAACAGTGTCTCGAAGTGTGTGATTAGGCCTGTAGTCCAAAGCGACGAGTGTCGCCATGTGACTGGCTTATGGCTAGAAATAAGTGCGAAGTGGCTAGAAGGTATCAGAGTAGTGCAGCGAAAGCATGACTGGGCAACATCACTAAGTGACGTGGTCGATTAAGAAGTCGTGCTTGCGATGGGTGAAGAGTTAGCGTAAGAGTGATGTAGCGGGAACGTGATGAGGAGTCACGATGTGACGAGAGTACGTGAGGAACCGTGCTCGTGATGAGTTGGAGATTGACGTATAGGTGACGTAGCGGAATGTCAGAGGTGACGTGACAAGGTGACGGTGTAGCTTAGGAATGGTTTCGAGCTATATGGCGTGATGTAAGGTGTTGTGATATGTGCCGTAGTAGTGATACGGCTGTAGTCTACGGCGATGAGCGTCGCCGTGTAGTCGGCTTATGGCCAGGAGTATGTGCTAAGTAGCCAAGAAGTATCAGAGCAGTGCAGCGGAAGCATGATTGGGCAACGTCACGAAGTGACCTGGTCAATCATGAAGCTGTGCTATGATGGGTTAGGATGCATGTGAGGTGATGTGACAGGGTCACGGTATAGCTTGGGATTTAGTCTCGAGCTATGTGGCGTGACGTAAGGTGTGTTCATGGACAGAGTCCCATCGTGCTAAGTGTTGGGATGAACTGTCATGAGGTACGGCTAGCATGAAGGGTCGTGCTAGCTGGGTATGAGAAGGTTGGTAACGGAGTATGGCGTTCGCCATACGAGTCCGTGACCAATGTATTAAATGATCGTCTTAAGGGATAAAGGAGTAAGGTACGTGTGTTGTCTGGTTAGACGCACGTGCCGGACGAATTCACCATATGTAATGGGTAATCTGTCTTAATTATGGCTACACAGTGCTCAAGCCTCAGAGTGGTTTGGAGCCGTGTGACGTGAATGGATGATCATGAGAAGTAGAGTAAGCTAAGATACAGGAGGGTAATGATGAGAGTACTGCGCACTCTGATATTCGCCACATGCATAAAATTTATGTCCTCATAAAAATTAATACCATCGAGTACAAGGTGGCTCCATACCTACTAACCAAAAACTCTTACCATACTTTGGTAGAAAAATACTCTTTCCCGAAACCATGAGTTATCACTCATATTCCTCAATTAACTCCTAATGCCTTAATCAAAATTAATAATCCACAAAATATCTCCATGATCATTAACAGAAAATCAATATCAATCAACTTCAGCATCCCAATTGAAAACAAGTAACATCACTCCAAAATACACCCGTCTCATCTAAGATAAGTAACATACTTTAAAAGGCTCGAATCCAACCCAGCCAACCAATAAGAGCGCCTATAAACTTCTACTCGACAACCTAAACACAAAAGCTCGCCACTTAAATTCTGAATATTATCTAATCTAGCGACGACTAAACTCACTACGAACCCTCATTGACTTCACCAAAACATTAACGAAACCTTCTTAGTAACTCGCCCACTTACTTCTACTCCTATTAAGTTAGTAATAGTACAACACTATTAAACCTCAAGGCAAGCCATACTACTCAAATCTTCAATCCACCAAAAACTATTGCACAACACTCATGGATCCTAATGCTTTATTAACTCACGTACTTGATTATGTTATCCACCATTGATGCCTATGTTTCAACTTCCAAGATTTTATCATACACCATACATGGCGAACCATCAATCTCTCTTTAAGTTAAATAACAATGTCCTTAATTCTCCCAACTGGGCACTCAATCTTCAAAGGAAAGTATAGGCTCAAAAATTTAAATTCCTATGTGACCTCAAGTCACAATTAAGTCCTGAAGATAATCACAACAATTATTGCCAACCATCATTCCATTGAGTAACCCGCTTCGACTATACACTTCGATCAACCCACCAAAAACTTAAAGCCAAGGTCTCTTGAATTAAATACTATTGTATCGACACCTCTTCAATACTTACCAAAGCCACTTCTTCCAAACCAAAAAAAAAAAAAATGAGACTAGAACCTGTACTCTCCGAAATCCATACAAACTCACAACTATTACGCGTCGATCTCGTGCATCCTTAGCCAAAATCAATATTCCTCCAACGTGCAAGTGACCCATCACTACCATTTCCATCATCTGGACCTATATCCTCGAAATCAACAAGAATCATTTCCTAAATCTACACCATCTTTTATCCTTAAAATTGATATGGATCAAATCCTAAACCTACTATTGTAACCTCAACCTAAAAACAATCATTTTTCCAAATTCGATCCAAATCTTCAATCCTCAGAAAATACACGAGCTAAATCATTACGTTCCATCTCCAAAGAAATATTCTCATTAAAAATTCCTATATTAATAACTTAACTCTGATCAACCTCATTTTAATGGTCACCGACTAATCAATCTCCAAAATAAATTAAACTAGCACAACAAGCCTGTAGACTTAAAAACTTAAATCTTATTACAAATCAGTCCTTCAACTCTGCAATTCTAAAACCTTAAACAAGATAAGAATCATTCCCCGAAATCCTCAAGATCGATAACCTTAAATCTAAAGCACTCACCTTATAAAGCTTGCAAAATTTTAAAACCCCAAATGTTGTCAACTGCTTATCAAAGACAGCTTATCAAAGTCGGCAAGATCTAAAACTTCTAATTTAATAAATCTCTCAAATGTTTGTTGAACCTACCACCTTAAATCTCATAAACCTATTTCCTAAAAACTATAGGACCGCAAACATTAGATAAACTTCTCATAAATCTATTCTTGAAGTTCGTTGAACTTACAACCTCCTACTTCAAAAACTCATGTCATAATTCCACGAAATCTAAAACCTCGATTATCCTAAGCGACCTAAAGCTATTCTCATCTCAGCTGCGACTTGAGTTCCTACTCCATAAAGTTCACCTAGACCATGTCATTCCCTTCGAGTCCCGATATTAAAACAAACCAATCGCTAAGAGTTCAAGCCTACTACACTAAATGTTCAAGCCTAACAATGACATTCACAGTCGTACCATCTTCCTGCCATAGCGTAACCTTTAATCCCACTCTTACTCAAAACAAGTTAAGATATAATATATTAAAATAACTTAACGCACAATATGACAACATGAAATAAAACCAGTAAAATTGAAATCGCATACAACAAAATGAATAAAAACAAATGAAGAAGTACACCATAAATAATTAAAACAAACAAAATAGCCGACCATAAAATAAAACAATTAAAATAAACTAACACAATAAAATCAATAAGCAAACAAAGTAGTATACAATAAAATAAATAAAACCAATAAGAATAACATACTTTAAATTAAAAAATTTCAAAACTCAACTTTAAAACTTTCTGGTACTGCACCTACGGGACATGTGGTTTTACCCAGAGCCGAACTTCTCTGATACCACCTGTGATGCCTCGACTCCCACGTACAAAAAATCTCAGGAATCGTGACGTCAGGATGATGACAACATGGGTTATGCATCCCAATGACAAGTGCCAAGTGTGTGTATAAGCAATAGTGTACAGTAAAAATAAGTCAACTAGTACCAGAATTTGTTTAATACAAATAACCAAATACAAAGCATTTAAAAGCATAAACCAAATATCCCAAAATAATACAAGAGCTGAAAAGAACATAACACGAGTGATTCCAGATCACTCATCCAGCAGAGCCAAATCCTCAGGCTCGGCATCTGCATCAACATCAACAAAATCTCCAGTACCATTAAATGGTACCACAGGTAAGTAAAACCCAAAATGGTCCAAGACATAAATATATTAAAACAACTAACGCTATGGATGTACATGATGACCAAAGTGCAAAACCCGAGAAAAATACCATTTCTTGAAAATCACAATTTTTCCACGCACGCCAAAAATCACCATTTGGCACAAAACTAAAATCCAAGAATAAATCCATTAATTCCAATTTTAACCGTATGCACCATGGCCTCCCCTAGGGACCATCCACATACTCTGGCTCCCTTCGTCACTCTACGGGTAACGACTGTGCGAGTGATACCCAGTTCCGCGCCCACCGCGTACATAGCCAAGCATCCTCTGACCCCCGCCAGCATGAGGGGCCACGGAGTTGGATTGAGAGCGCTACCATCTCGTCCAAGTCCCGGGCAATAGCCCCAGGGGACGACACTCAGTATATTCCTCTCCTGAGTGCCCAGAGGAGCTCCACCGAGGTAATACCCCATCTCGGCTTGGGGATGATACACACGTACCCGAAAAGCCTTTTTCACATTAAACAAAGTTTCCAAAACACACATACGCATGCGTGCACAATGCCATGAAAGCGACCAATTACCAACAACTAACAAATATCAATAATGTTCCAATAACCAACATAGTCAAACCACATAACCAAATCACAGTTTATAAAACAGGTTAGTGCAAAATATATACTTAAGTCTTAAAAAGTCTTTTGGAGAAATACTTACAGCGCTATAAAGTAATTTTAGAAGGATCACAGAGGTGCAAAAGGCTACTAGAAGGCAACATAACAATGTAAAAATACTGTGGCCGAAATACACAGAAAATCCAAAGTCAAACGGGGTCAAACAAAAGTTAGGGAACCGTAGGGTAGGGCCTATGGAAGGTGGTGAAGCTAGTGGAAGCAACGGTTGGTCTTGGGTGGCATCCGAAATGGCAGTGGAAGGCCAAAAAGAGTGAATCGGAGATGTGGTTAATGCGGCTTCACCGGTGAAGGATCGGAGCTGGGGTTGGGTCCTTTGGGTTGCTAGGAGGTAGAGGGAGAAGTGGTGAAGAGATGGTGGCCGGACGGCGGCGCAACGACGCAAGGAATGCTGTGGCTTTAGGAGGTGCATGAGGGCTATTGCCAGCGAGGGAGGAGCTGAGATCGAAGGTGTGGGGTTGCCGGCCAGTGGGGGAGGCATTGGGCTGGGCGGTGCCGACCACGGCGGCTCGCGGCGGTGGCTGGGTGGAGAGAGGCATTCGGCCGAAGGAGAGAGAGAGAGAGAGAGAGAGAGAGAGCTGGCCGCGCGGGAAGGAAGGGGAAATAAGGGGAAAAGGAAGAAAGAAAAGAAAAGAAGAGAAAAAGAAAAGAGGAAAAGAAATAAGGCCTAATCCTCACAACTTTTGGGTCACAACTGATCCTCAAAATAACTATTTTTGAAACAGTAAATTAAATAAATCAATATAAATTCAAAACTAGTTAAAGTAAACTATTAAACTCCAACAATAACATTCTTTAAAATAAAAAGCAATTTAATTGCTAAACACTAATTAAAATTATGAAAGCACATTAAAATAATTCTCGATTTAAAAATCGTAAAATAATCTCGCAAAAACACGTTGAATTAAATTAAAAGACTCAAAATCAAATATTTAATTAAAAAGCCCTTCAATAAAAAGCACGTAAAAATCGGGGTGTTACATTAGGTCTAAAACACGAACCCTTCACCACCTCCATGCTCAAGTCGCCAATGCCCTCCTACGCCGAGCTTATGTCGCTGCTACAAGGATACGAGATGCGAGACTCAACTTCATGAATCCTTCAACACACAAGCGTACGCTTTCTATGGGAACAAAACTGGACAAGGGAACAAGGGCAAACAATGCCCGTTATCCTCCACAGGACGTGGCTTCTCCCAAGCCAATCGCATGTCCCGTCCTAATGTCTCCTCTAGTGGGACCCACAATTCTACTGTCTCCAATAGCACAACTCGTGACAATGCTTGGAGACCTATCGAATTTGCATAAAAAATGTACACACGATGTTAAATGTTGGCACCGGCTGGATCATGATCTCCAATCCGATGATATTTCACAAGCATTGACTTTTATGCTTTTTTTTTTCAAAAGAGGTGGTGTAATCACTGATGCGAAGTGCATCCTTGCTTAAGGCATGAGCAACTGAGTTGTTGGCTCTTTATTAAATAAAATTTGAAGTTACTTGCAAAGTCAAAATATCAATTCATACTTTTACAATTCCAAACCTTGATTTTTAAATTTTGTAAAATTGATATATGAATTTTAAAAAAGTCAAAATTAGATATCTCCATCAATCTACTATTAGGAAACTAATAAGAAATGAAAATTTAAGTTCTCATTTTCCACATTCTCATTTTCCCATACATCCGTATCTTTAGAGTCTTAAGTCAAGTACCTCCATGCATTTACAATGTTAGTTGTTGATTTAATTCATAGCGAGATTGTATTAATGAAAAATGATATTGGATAATGAAACAAGTTTTTCAATGTAGTAAATGGACAATCAAATTACTTCTATGGCTTTCCTTTTCTTTTTTTTTTTTTTTTTCTTTTTTTGTACTGAATTAGTGTTTGTGTCAGTGGCACTACCCTAAATGTTTTTTTGATGGAAACATACTTGTTTCATTAATGAAACGTGCTAAGATCACTTTTGTTTTTCTATTTCTTTTTTTGGTTATAAAGTGCAAATTAGTACTTAGGATTTCTTGTTTAGCAATTCAAGACTTAACATTTAAATTTGCGTAAAATTAATACCCAAATGTTTTGAAAAAAACTCAAAATTATGTATTTCTGTCAATCTCTCCTTAGAAAAATAATGGGAGGATTGCCACGTGACATCAATGTATCAATCAACCACCTTTGATTGGTTGGCACAAATATTCCGAAACCAGACTTATAAAATAAACAAAACGACAACGCCTTGGTTTATCTTGCCGATACTACACATACGACATACTTCTACTGCAACATTAGGATTAAATCATCCATGTAACAGGTTTCTGCAGTATAGCTACAGTAGAACAGTTCGAACCCCTGCTATACCTTGCTTCTGCTTCTTATTGACGGTAATCCCCATTTATCAATTCTAATCAAACCTCTCAGCGCAAGCGGCAGCTCACCTCTGTTTCTCCATTCTGCATTATCACTTGTAACTCCTCTTCTAGCTAACCAATCAGCCACCGAATTCCCCTCCCTGAAAATGTGAGAGAATTTATAATCCATACTCATTAACATTTCTTGAATCTCCTCCCAATAATCTTCCAAATACCATGTTCCACACCGATTTTTCCTCAGCCACGAGAGAACCACTTCCGAATCCATTTCTATATCCACTGCTGTCAAATGTAATTGCCTACACCGTTTAATGCCTTCCAACAGAGCCCGTAATTCTGCTCTGTTACTATCTCCATTTCCTATATTCAAAGAGAAAGCCAACAACACTTGTCCCTGCTCATCCCGAATCACTCCACCAGCCCCTGAATTTCCTGAGTTTCCCATAGAACTTCCATCCGTGTTTAGCTTCACTCTTCCATTGGTAGGCTTGGACCATGAAACATATTTAACTTGCTGTTGTTGTATCGGAATAGGCTGAATATTCAGACTTTGTAATATGTAAGAATCGGCCTGCTGAAACTTTTTGATTTTTGAAATGCCATTGCTAATCATGCCTACCCAGTATTTGATAGAATGCCACACCACATTTTCTGATTCCATATTATTTGCCATACGAGCTGAACACCTTCTTCCCCATAGCCTCCAAGAAATAATAGTAGGCAATAAACCAATTAGTACACCTATTTGAGAGTAACTTGAAGCTCTTCTAAACCAGCTCAGGCAAGTCCCACGCCAAGTTCTACCCACCGGCATACCCAATAACCTTCCACACTTTTTCCAAAATTTCGCTGCAAATTCTCCCTCAAATAAGACATGATTCAGATTTTCCTCCTGCCCTTGTCTACAGCAGTTGCATTTCGATACTATAGGAATTCCAATCCTCTTAATTCTATCATCCACCGCTAGAGCGCCATACCAAGCTTTCCACATAAATATTGAGAATTTTTTTGGGAGTAATTTATTCCATATCCATTTATGCTCTTCTAGAATAGGACTTCTTACCCTTATGCATTCCCATGCTGATTTAGTAGAGAATAATCCATCTTCTGTTTTTGTCCATATTAGAACATCTTTTCCTTCTTTACTTTTTGCTAACACATTTAGAACTTTTTCTATAAAATCTGTACCCACCAATCTTTCTAATTCTTCCACATCCCATCCGTGTTGTAATTTACATTCCTTAATTTTGAGAAGAGGTTGACTCACTACTGGTAGTATTTCAGCAAAAGATTCATGTTCCAACCACTTATCATACCAAAAAAAAATATTCCCATCTCTAATTTTCCATTTAGTATAATTTAGTATCATAGGTATCTTTTTAGCAATCATACACCAAAAGCTAGTCCCCTTAGGATTACCAATTAACATGAAAGGTTTATTGCCAATATATTTCTTACGAAAAAAATCTGCCCAAAGAGAATCTTCATGCATAATCTTCCAAGCAAATTTCCATTGAAGCGCTTGTTGAACTTCCTCAAAAGGTCTAATTCCCAAACCTCCTTCT
The DNA here is from genome assembly GCA_003123785.1 of Pterocarya stenoptera. Classification (NCBI taxonomy): domain Eukaryota; kingdom Viridiplantae; phylum Streptophyta; class Magnoliopsida; order Fagales; family Juglandaceae; genus Pterocarya; species Pterocarya stenoptera. The sequence continues at coordinate 151,365 of QEOT01005315.1, read as the reverse complement.
TCAATAGGTCTACAAATATTACTCCAAGATATCCATTTTCTTTTTTCTCTTCCCTCACTCTCTCCCCAAAAAAAAGAACTCATAATACGATTTAAATAAAGGATAACCTGTTTTGGAACTTTTAACACTGCGAGAAAATGCAACGCCATACTTGCAAGAACATGTCTTAACAAAATCACTCTTCCTCCCACAGATAAAAGTTTCATCTTCCATCCACTAATTTTATTCCTAACCTTGCTTACCAACTCCTCCAAATCCATAATTTTCAGTTTTCCGGAAACAATAGGGCACCCCAAATATTTAAATGGAAACTTACCTTCCGAGAACCCCGTCAATCTCTTAAGATGCCTCTTCCTTTCTATGGAGATTTTATTTGAAAAGAAAATGGAAGTTTTTTCTTTGTTTACTAACTGCCCTGTCCAAAGCTCATATGTCTCTAAAATATGAAGTATATTTCTAATGGAATTTCTTCCTCCATTTGTAAAAATAACCACATCATCCGCATACATTAAATGGGATATCAAATTTGTACCACAAGCTTGTGTGAATTGTCCAAAACTCTTCTCTTCCACACTTTTCTTTATGAGCCGAGATAGAAGTTCCTGCAAAATAATGAACAAATAAGGGGATAATGGATCCCCTTGCCTCAACCCTCTACCACCTTGAAAAAAACCTTTTGTAGTCCCATTCATAAGAATAGAGTACCATGGCGTAGTTATGCATTCCTTAATCAATCCACAAACAAATTTAGAAAAACCAAAAGCACTAAGCACCATCAACAAAAATCCCAATCAACACGATCATATGCTTTTGCCATATCTAATTTTAAAACCACATTTCCACCATGTATCTTTTTATTTATAGAATGCACCATTTCCTAAGTTAGGCTTATATTTTCATATATACTTCTACCTGGAATGAAAGCACCTCCTTAGAAAACTGGAAGAACAATTCACCATCTTTATTTTTTGGCACACGATGAGACACCGTCAATTCAGGAAGCGGCTGGGGCACCACCGAGACGAGGTCTACGAATAATCGTCGACCCACATTTTCAGCAGCTGCCATGCAGCCTTGCGTGCGGCTGGAAATTCTAATCAAAACGAAGGCTCAATAAGAGCCTTCAAGAAAACGTGATGAAATCTTGGAGCATTTTTTCTCCTCTGCTTTCAAGATTCCTATGTGTTTTCCAGTTGAAATTGATGGTGAGATGGGATTTGTTTTTAAGGAATCTGAAATATCAAAAGCTGTTGAGGAATTCTGATTTGCTTTGGTGATGAAGTTCGTGCGAGCTCGCCCATCTATTGACAAAATACGGCTTAATGTGGTGAAAACTTGGGGATTGAATGAAATACCAACTGTCAGTTTTATGGATGACTTCCATGTGTTGATTCATATGAAGAATGAGAGAGACCAAGGCCATTTGGATTCACAAGTCTCCTCAACTTATCTCAACTCATCTCATCTTCATCATTACCACTTTTCTAAATTCCTACACAAAATATAATAATATTTTTTTTTTCAAATCCCAAAAGAATCTTCCCAAATTCCCACACCAAAATATAATAAACAATTCAACTTTTTCAAATCCTAAAAGAATCTTCCCAAATTTCCACACAAAATATAATAAACAATTCAACTTTTTCAAATCTTAAAATAATAATAATATTAAAAAATATTATTCTAAAATTATTATTTTTTACTATTCACAAACCATCTCAACTCATCTCTGAATTCAAACCACATGGCTGGGCTCGTGAAGGAAGAACAATGAAAGGAATTTCTGTCTGACTATTCAAATGGACCAAAGATTTTGATGTTAGAAAAAATCACCTTTGGCATCCCAATGGATTTTTTTGGCTAGATTACCGATGAATCTATATCGAGCAGATTTTTTTTTACAGATTTTAGTGACTCAGTTTGGTCGCTATCTCGGAATGGACAATGCTACACTTAATCTTACTCGTGCTTCTGGGGAGCGAATTTGTGTTGAAGTTGACCTAATGATGGAGCCGGTAAAAGAATTTCCAATTGTGTTATCTCCCACGACATGCATGTGGCAGGAAGCTAAATATGAAAAACTGGGTTGTTACTGTACCAAATGTTTCAGGCAAGGCCATACTTCTGTGGTTTGTAGGGTTGGAGAGAAGAGGAAGGAGGAAGGAAATGTGAAGGAAAAGAAGATTTGGCAACCAAAATCATCAAAGGCTATATGGAGGATAAGTCGGGTACTAGCTCAGGGGTGCAAAGTATGGCTCCTGTGGTCAGTTCTGGTATTTTGAAAGATAAGGAGGGAACTTCAAATGGTGTGGCAACAATCGTACCCAAGGCTATGAATACTATGACAACGGTGGTGTTGTCGTGTTCCCTTATCCCTGTAGTTCAGGTTGAAGTGATAAAACAGAGAGAAGGAAAACAACTAGATGAAACAGATCAAGATGGTCAACATGTGGATACAGTTGTGCAGAAGGAATATGACAGTGGGGATGAGGAATGTGAAGAAGTATGGCATGATGACAAAAATGAGGTTAATCCTAGTATGATTGTGGGCCAGGGGCAGATTGACGATATTGCAGTTGATATTGGTGTGGATGATTCGGGTAGTGACAATCAACATAGGGATTTATCCTTTGGCTATTCTTCGGAGAGAGAGGAGGGAGAAATTCCAGTTTTGATGGGGAAAGAAAAATTGTATGAATCAGATGGGGAGAGATATTCAACTGTTGTTACATAGAAGAATTTGGTTGGCCATTAGGAAAAAGTGGTGCGGAAGTCTCAACGAGCGCATACCCGCTCCCAAAAATTAAATCTATGAGTGATACGATTCTCTACTGGAATATCAGAGGGTTGGGCAGGTCTAGAGGGAGGTTGAAGAAATTTCTTAATAAATTCAAGGCTAATTTGTTTGCTATTGCGAAACCGTTTGTTGCTGAAGAACGCATGCAGGAGCTTGGGAACTTTCTGAATATGAATTATAATTTTCATTTGTCCAATGAAGCGCAAGGTGGGAAATTATGGCTCTTTTGGAAATATTTTTGGAAGTACTGGTGTGCTCGGATCAATCCATTTCTGGGTGGGTTGTATTGGACGGCCAAAAAACATTGGTTACTTTTGTCTATGCAAAGTGCTCTTATGTGGAGAGAAGAGTTTTATGGCAAGAACTAGAGGAGAGGCAGATGGCTGATCTGCCATGGCTCTTATTGGGAGATTTTAATGTGATTAGAGCAGACTTTGACTTTTGTGAAGGAAGTTTGGAGTAGATCGGATGAAGCGACGGGTCTTATGAGGCTGGCTATCAGATTAAAAAGAACCAAGGTAGCCCTTCGTGCCTGGAAAAAAAATGTTTTCGGAAGAGTGGAAGGTAATATACGGTCCCTTGAGGAGAGAGTGGAAGTCCTGGAGAATCAGCTTCAGGTAGAATTTTCTGAGGAGGTTGAGGCAGATTTTTTAGTAACTAACATTGAACTAGAACTATGGGAGAAGAGGGAGGCCACGCGACTGGGTCAAATTGCCAAGAAAAATTGGTTGACAGAAGGAGATCAAAATTCAGTTTTCTTTCACTCAGTCATCAACCAGCGACGTAAAAATGGCTTGATTAAGAAGATGGTTCTTTCAGATGGGAGGATCTTGGATAATGCTGAATCGGTTCACAATGGTGCTGAGAACTACTTTCGGAGCTTTTTGAATGAGACACCTGAAATAGAGCATTGCGATTTGATGAATTTGGTGGAGAAAAAAGTGTCGGATGAGGAGAATGGGATGCTTTGTGCGGAGCCATCCGAGATTGAGGTTAGACAAGCCATCTTTTCTATACCAAAAAATAGCAATCCAGGCCCTGATGGCTTCGGGTCTGAATTCTATGTCTTGTTGGGATATTATAAAGGAGGATGTCTTTGAGGCCGCACGAGAATTTTTTAGAGGTGTCCCTCTATCTAGGTTTTATTCTTCATCATTTATTGTTTTGATTTCGAAACTGATTGATCCGACGAGCTTTGATAACTTTCTTCCTATAAGCCTTTGTTCAGTGGCTTATAAGATTTTTTCCAAGATTCTTGTTAATAGACTGACAGGTGTTATTGATAAAGTGGTATCGCATGAAAGGTGCGTTCATTCCGGGACGTAGTATTTTTGAGAATATCACTTTGGCAGAAGAAATGGTACGATCTTTGAATAAGAAAATTGTTGGTGGAAATGTGATGATGAAAATAGATATGGGTAAGGCTTATGACAGGGTGAAGTGGGATTTCCTTTCAGAGGTTTTTTGGGCCTTTGCTTTTCGGGGAGGTTCTATGATTTGATTGAAAGTTGTGTCAAGTCTCCTTGGTACTCTATTATGATGAATGAAACGTTTAAAGGTTTCTTTCAATCGGCCAGGGGTTTACGGTAGGGGGACCCGCTCTCTCCTTATTTGTTTATTGTCATGGAAGAAATTTTGACGAGATTTCTGAGGAAAAATTTTGCGGAGGGGAGGATTGGCAAGTATCATCACCCAATTGGTGCTCCCTTAGTCTCCCATCTTCTTTATGCGAACGACGTACTTATTTTTGCTAATGGGGGGAAACGATCCACCAAGAATCTTATGCAGATGCTGGAGTTATATGAAAAATGGTCGGGGCAGAAAATTTGTAAAGAGAAGTCAGCTCTATTCACATCTAAGAGGATTGCACCAAATCGAAAGCGGGTATTGTTGAGAGTTATGGGTTTTAAGGAAGGTAATTTTCCTGAGACGTACTTGGGGGCTCCTTTGAACTCAGGCAGGTTGACAACTAGGAATTTTGAGTCTCTTGTGGATAAAGTGAGAAAGAAAATAGCTGGATGGAAATTCAGGTTGCTATCGTAAGGTGGAAGGCTGATTCTTGTAAAGCATGTGTTGTTGAGCATGCGTGTTCATTTGATGTCTGTGATGGGTGTTCCGGCAACTGTTTGTTCTCGTACTAACTCACTTCTTGCTAATTTTTTATGGGGAGAGACGGAAAGCAGAATAAAGTTTCATTGGCTATCATGGAAAAAAAGTGTGCAAGCCTACTAATGAAGGGGGTTTGGGTGTAAGAGATTTTAAAGATGTACAGAAGTCGCTCCATATGAACTTCGCTTTCTAGCTTTTATCTGTGAATAATTTGTAGACTGGTTTCTTGCAGGCCAAGTATTTTCGTAATGGGCATGTTGCAATACAAAATGGGCGTCCTACTGATTCTCGGTTTTGGAAGTCAATTACATCAATTTTACCGGAAGTGCTGGACAATGTGAAGGTCTTGGTGAGAGGCGGGAATGCTTCTTTTTGGTTTGATAGATGAGTGCTGGCTGAATAATTCTTGGAATATGGATCTATTAAGAGATTTGGTTGGTATTGACACGACAATGGAGATTGTCCAAAATGTCCCGGTTGGAAAGAGAGGGTCGGATATAATTGTCTAGAAGCCATCCCTTGATGGTAAATTCTCAATAGCTACAGCATGGGAGGTGATACAAAACAAACGGCAGATTCTTCTGGGCGTGGGATGGTTGTGGCATAAGAGTTTGCCTAAACGGATATCTATTTGTATGTGGAGGAGTTGGTTTAATTCTTTGGCTGTGGATGAGAGCGTATAGGCAAAAGGAGTGTCGTTAGTATCTGCTTGTGATTGCTACTCACAGTATCAAACGGAAAGCATTGATCATATTTTTGCCTGGGGGGAGATAGCGGCTCAGGTCTGGTCCTACGCTAGTAACGAGTTAGGGGTACCGTCGTTTGTTCATTGGCCTTGGAAAACCAGAGTGTTGAACTGGTTTCATTATGCGAAGAAGTCGTCTGTCAAAGGCACGCTTATTGAAGTAATCCCTTGCTTAATTACTTGGTGTCTTTGCCAATAATGCAGCTGAGTTGAGGGCTATCACTGAGGGAATTGTGTTGTGTAAGAGGCTTAATTTTTTTAATGTGATTATTGAACGTGATTCTACAGTCGTAGTTGATTGGATCCATGCAGGGAGATGTACTGTGTGGTACTTATGGGATTATTGGGAGTAGCTGAGATAAGCCTTTGAAGGGATCCAATATTTTATAGTGCATCAATTTCGGGAAGGTAATCAAGTGGCTATTTTTTGGCACGGCAGGGTGATTGGGCTCTAACTCTACTTACTATAACTATGATCAGTTGCCGAGGTTCTTAAAAGGTATTGTTAGGATTGATAAAGTGAGCCTCCCAGCCATTCGTATGTAATTGTTTGGTGTTTTCTTTCTAGTCTTATAGGCCTATTTAGTAGCTGTGTTGTTTTGTTTGTTTTTCTTTGGTTGGATACATGGGATGGCTTTATTGGTTTTCTGTAAATCCCTAATGTCTGTCTTGTTACCACGGTATTCCTCCGTCATAAGTGAGGGCTATTAATAAATCTGGGACGGGGTCACTATTGGACATGTGGCTTCCGGCTCTTTAATAAATAAATAAAAAAAATTACTTGCTGTCTTTGGAAGAGGAGATGTAAAGTGAGAATGGAGGGAAAGTATGAAAATGTTGAACAAGTGTGGAGAGTTTTCCGGGTATGGATAAAACTATTGGCTGATAAAATATGCTCAGCCCGTAATCTTTCATATCATGATAGAGTTATTCTTGAAAATTTTCAGGTGCAATGTCCTATAAATGCCTCTAGGCAAGGAAAAATTGTTAAATGGTCTAGGCCTCCTGCCGGTCGGATAAAGCTTAATTGCCATGGTAGTTGTCGTGGTAACCCGGGGAACACGGGAAGGGGTGGCATAATTAGAGATAGTGATGGCATGGTAAAGGGGGCATTCTCAACTCATTATGGAGATGGAACCAACAATGGTGCGGAACTGAAGGCCATTGTGGGAGGGATTCGGCTGTGTAAAAGGCTTCAATTTGGTGATATTATTATTGAAAGTGAGTCAAAGATTATTGTTGATTGGATCTGTAAGGGGCGATGTACGTTATGGTATCTTTGGGATTTTTGGGAAGAGCTATGTAGGGAGTTGAGAGGGATGAATTACATGGTTATACATCAATTCCAAGAAGCAAATTATGTTGCGGATTTTTTGGCAAGAGACGGAGAAATGGGGAAAATTGAAATATACGATAGCATTCAAAGATTCCCAGGGGTTTTAAAAGGCATTATCCAGATGGATTATTTGGGACTCCCTTCGTTTCGTTTTTAATTGGTTCTAAGTTTTCTTGGTCTTTTCTTTGGTGGTTTTGGTTGTTTTAGGCTTCTTTAGATTTGATTTTGTAACGCCCGTCCTTGTGGTGGACCTTTTTAGAAAATAGACGACGGGAATTACCATCCAATTTAAAACATTTTACAGTCCTTCCCAGGGTGCAAGACTCTACGTTATAAAATAAAAAGTGCTTTCGTGATAAAAGGGTTTTGGAGTGGGAAATAAAATTCTTTAAAATAAAAAGACATTTTCTTACGTTTAAAACCTTCATGCCTAGACTTCCGTGCTCTTTCCCTTTGGTTGTGTCCCTCCTGGGAGTACTGCCCATTTAGTTTCCTGTGGGGGAAGGGGCACACATAAAAACTAAAATGAGTCGAATACTCAGTAAGCGTTACTTCATACCGTTAAAATATAGCAACATATGTTTTCATTCATGCATTCATCATTCCATACATACTATACATACATGCATACATGCTTTCGTTAAAAAAACATCAGTGACGGGGGCTTTTCTTTCTTAAAACGTGCTTTTCTTTCTTTAAAAACGTTCCCCCGTCACTAGCTTCATTTCTTAAAGAATACAGTGCATTCATGCATACAGTTACTTTTCTTTTCACTTTCATTCATAGGCCGGTGCACGTTGTTACGCCCCGCGTGCTGGGGTTAGCGGCCTTTTGGGCCAATGGATTCGCCCGTGGCCACGGGTTGGAATCCCTTTCCGTCAGGGTGCAGCATTGGGTCGACTACCAGATACTACTGCCCGGCATTGCAATCTGCCCCGTTCATTCGTTGGGTACCCCTTTCCGTTCATTCATTCATATGGCCGTTACGTATTTTCATACATTCGCTCATGCCACGTGCCATTCATTCTTTCATTCATTCATTTCATGTCAGCTCTAAAGAGCTGAGGCATACATTCATTCATTTGCACGGGCATGAGCCTTTTCATTTCATTTCTTTTCTTTTCATGCTTTCATAGGAAAAACATCTTTTCGTGAGAAAAACATCTTTTCATGATAAAACTTTCTTTTCGTTTAAAAGCAAAGCATCAGTTCTTAGGGACCAGTTTAAAAACACTTTCTTCGCGTCTCTTTTAAAGCATCGTTCTGAAGCTCGAGCATCACCCTCGAAGCTTCATTTTCTTTTCTTTACAAAATACGTACAATAGGTACATCTTATAGTCATCCATTCACATGCATAAAATTAATACTTTTGGGTGCGTAAAAAGGGGCTTTCATAGAGGGGCCGTACATACGTATACCATTCAATACTTAGCATGCTTTCTTTAAAACATCTTTCGTGTCCTTTTCGTAAAGCATCTTTCATGGGAAAACAGTTCTTCTTTCTTTCTTTTTCTTATGTACTTTAGAAAAACTCTAGAAGAGCATGAACGTAACACTTACCTGGACTCCATGCTACTTTCATACCATGCAGTCCATTCATACCGTACAATCCATTCATGTGCGTGTCAGATGGCAACCTACATGCATACATAACCTTTACGTTATTCTCTATCTAGTGCATAAATAGATGAACTAGAAATAGAGCTATGCTTTACTTAAAACACTCTCCTGCTATCCCGTGTCTTTTCACGTTCCTTACTATGAGAAAACCCTTGGAGACCCATTACGATCTCTACTTCCTTTAACCTTACGTTCTACCTCGAGTGCTTACTCGCTAAGGTGAATCCATGATTCACCATAGCGTTAAGACACTGAGACTTCTGTCTCCTTCTTCTCCTTAACCACGTTCTGACGCATGACTTAGACTGACTAAGTCACGCATCCCACTCTTAGACAGTACTCTCATCATTACCCTCATGCATCTTAGCTCACTCTACTTCTCATGATCGTCCATTCTCGTTACACGGCTCCAAGCCACTCTGAGGCTTGAGCACCGTGTAACCATACTTAGGACAGATTTCCCATTACATATGGTGAATCCGTCCGGCACGTACGTTTAACCAGACAACACACGTACCTTACTCCTTTACCTCTTAAGATCATTATTTAATACATTGGTCACGGACTCGTATGGCGAACGCCATACTCCGTTACCAACCTTCTCATACCCGGCTAGCACGACCCTTCATGCTAGCCGTACCTCATGACAGTTCATCCCAACTGTTGATACGATGGGACTCTGTCCATGAACACACCTTACGTCACGCCACATAGCTCGAGATTAAATCCCAAGCTATGCCGTGACCCTGTCACGTCATCTTTCATACATCCTAACCCATCACAGCATAGCTTCATGATTGACCACGTCATTTCATGACGTAGCCCAATCACGCTTCCGCTGCACTGCTCTGTACTTCTTGGCCACTTAGCACATACTCATGTCCATAAACCAATCACATGGCGACGCTCGTCGCCGTGGACTATAGCCATATCACTACTACGGCACATACCTCAACACTTTACGTCACGCCATATAGCTCGAGACCATTCCCAAGCTATATCGTGACCTTGTCACGTCACTTCTGACATTCTGTTACGTCACCTTACAACTCATCACGAGTACGGTTTCTCACGTACTCTCATCACAACGTGACAACTCGTCACGTTCCCTCTACATCACTCTTATGCTAACTCTTCACCAATCGCAAGCAGGAGCTCTTAATCGACCACGTCACTAAGTGACGTTGCCCAGTCATGCTTTCGCTGCGCTACTCCGATACCTTCTAGCCATTTGGCACTTACTTCTGGCCATAAGCCAGTCACATGGCGACACTCGTCGCCTTGGACTACAGGCCTAGTCTCACACTTCGGGACACTGTTCTACAGTTCCCGACACCATACATGAAGCCCTTTGCCCATCACTACGACTTCACCTTTATTTTCGCGACACGCCATACGGTGTATCGCTGTACCTCATGGAATACACTTCTCATGTACTCCCTTCACAGGGCTATGCTACGTCGCCACTATGGCACTCACGCCATATGGTGCGTCACTCCATTACAATGGAGTACACTCCACGTATACTCCCTTCATAGAATTACGTTACGTCACCGCTATGGCGTACACGCCATACGGTGCGTCACTCCATTACAATGGAGTACACTCCTCGTGTACTCCATTCACGATGCTCCGCCACATCATCAATACGGCACACATGCCATACTGTGCATCGTTTCCCAACATGGAGTACACTCCACGTGTACTCCATTCACGATATTACGCCACGTCACCGCTATGGCACACACGCCATACGGTGCACCATCTCACCACATGGAGTACACTCCTCGCGTACTCCATTCACGGCACTACGCCACGTCACCGCTATGGCACACACGCCATGCGGTGCCTCGTCTCACTACACAGAGTACACTCCACGTGTACTCCTTACACGGCACTAGGCCACGCCACTACTACTGCACATACACTACCAACACACTTCACAGCATAGTCCACAACACTACACAGCACGCTTCCCAACTACGCCCAACACTTCATCACCTCACGTCACATCGCCACTACACAGCGAATCCTATAATACTAGCAGCACAGTCCACAACCTAGTCAACTAGCTAGCATCTAACAATTAATATTAAAAGCGAGGGATAGAGATTTATACCATCGACGGGATAACCCGTGCTTCGCTCGTTGATCGTCACCGCGATAACGTCGGAGGAGCGTACGGGGTGGCTACACCGCGTACAGTGGCTGTTTAGGCGTTTGGATAGCTAGGTGTGGTCTTGGAAGGGCCTAAGGTGGCCTTGATGATGCTGGCAAGGGAACATAACACGACAGCTCTAGCCGTGTGCACTGACGGTCAGTCAAGCGCAGTGACTATCCATCATGTGCAGTGATCAACCCACCACATAAAGTGGTGGTTTGAGCCTAAGGTTGGGCTAAGGGAACTGCTGGAGGAGCCGTGAAGGCTCGGTGGTGGTCGGCACGGTGGTCCGTGGTGGCTGGCCGTGCACTGTGAGGGAGGATAGGCCGTGGGAGAGTGAGAGAGAGTGTGCATGCATGGGGGACAGATCGGGGCCGTGGGTGGTGCCATTGGGTTTGTGGTGGCCTGAGGAAGCCGGCTAGGGTGGTCGTTCGCCGTGGGCGGCGGCGTAAGCGGCGGGGGAGGCTAAACCCGTGCGGTGTCCGTGGGAACACCGGGAGGTGGAGGAAAGGCCTATTGGCCGTGGGTTTGCTGGAGGAGGAAGGGGGAGACCTCAGGATTCTCGTGGTGGTGTCCGGTGGCAAAGCTCGCACAGTGAACCCGTGCATGGGAAAGCTTGAGCTCGTGCATGGCGGCTACCGGCGGGGAGAGGGAGGCTGAGATCACTAGGGTAGGCCGGTCGGTGGCTAGGGAGGTTGCCCTAGCAGTGGTGGCGCCGGTGGACGGCGCACGGAGGTGGAGAAGCCACCAAGCCCATTCAGGCTGGGTATGGCCGTGGGAGAGAAGGAGGGGCTGCGGGGAGGAGCTACCGGTGCAGGGCTACTCGCCGGCGTGAGGTGGTTCCTGTGGTGGTGGCCGTGTAGCTCACCGGCGCACGGCGGCGCCAGGGTGGGCCATGGAGGAGATCGGGCGAGAGAGAGAGAGGGTCTTCCGTGCTGTGCAAGCCGTAGGGAGGAGAGAGAGAGGGGAGGGAAAAGTGAGAGGGAAAGAGAGAGGGGCTGGGGTTTTATCCTAAAACCCGACGTCTGAGGTCTATAAAATGGTCTACGATGACCCTTAAACACTGATTTAAAACCACGTAAACGTTTATTTATTTAAAAGCATTGAGAGAGATAAAGATAGAATATTATTTAAAATAATATTCCCTCATCATTTATAAAATGATGAAGTCTTACTTAAAATATTTAAAAGAGTAAAACTACTAATTAAATTAAAGATTCCATCATTATTTAGATCACATAATATTTTAAATAACTGGAATCATTTATATAAAATGATTCCTACAATTATAATATTTTTGGAGCTCTTCAATGATATTATAATTGAGTTATTTAAAATATTCTTTAGTTAAATAATAATAGGAATCTTCCATTTAAAATACACATTACTTTAAAGCACAAAGCTAACTTTAGAAATCACGTAATATCTTTAAAACAAGCCATCGGGGTATGGCACGCATAACGGGGCTCTTAGACACTAGAGAGGAGGAGCGGGATGTCCATCACATCTGACGTAATTGCTTACGTCAGAAGAAGGAAGGAGGAGCAGGTCTACTGTATCTGACGTAATAGCTTACGTCATAAGAAGGAAGGAAGAGCAGGGTGTTACAAATTTATTCCTATAGGCCTGTTTAGTTTTCTTTAGTTTTCTTCTTATTGGCTTGTTTTGTTTGCTGTTTTATTTGTTTCTCTTGATTGGTTGATTGGTTTGTATTTGGGAGGTCTTTTAGTTTCTTTATTTGTAAACTCCCAGATACATTGGTTGTAACGAAGGTATTCCTCCACCATAAGCGAGGGCTTTTTAATAAACTTGGGACGGGGCCACTAATATGGGGCTACCGGCTCTTCTTAAAAAAAAAAAAACGCTTTCATCTCAAAAAATCACTTTTAGGGACGAAATTTGGCGGAACCAGTTGAAACTGTTCGAACATAAAAATTTTTTTAAACGAACCAATTTCTTCTCAAAAAATTGTTCGAATGGAATATTTGTTAGTTTGAACCAACCCGTCCATTCGAACAAAATAAAATTTTGATTCGAACAAATAACCATATTTGATCCTGTTCAAACGAAAGAAGTGTTCGAACCAATAAAGTTTGTTCGAATGACTTTTGTTCGAATATAAATTATGTCCGTTAGAACTATATTTCTCGTTTATCGTTCGAATTGTTTATTTTTTGTTCGAACGAGTCTGTTTTTATTTGAATGGATTTATAAATGGGAATTTACCGTTCAGACTAGTTATTTACCGTTCGATCGATATTAATCATACAGAACAAAATTTAATTAATTAAAAATACCACACTAGTATTACACATTGTAATTCAAACATCAATTGTTCAAATGTTTTGGAACATAATAATATAAAGAAAATGAAAGAAAAAATAAATTTTCACAATTGTGGTGGTAATATAGAGTTTTATGACATAATTGCCTGCAACTGTTCAAGCACAGCTTTTTGTACCTCCATCCCCAGTCTCATCTGCATGTTCTCTTCTAATCTTGTCTCAAGATCCTATAATACCCTACTTCTTCCTTCCTTCTGACGTAAGCAATTACGTCTAATGTGACAGTCTGTCCACTCCCCTCTAGTGTCCAAGAGCCCCATTATGCATGCCAGACCCCGATGGCCTGTTTTTAAAGCTACTACGTGATTTCTAAAGTTAGTTTTATGTTTTACAGTTATGTGTATTTTAAATGGAATATTCTCATCGTTATTTAACTAAATAATATTTTAAATAACTAAATTATAATATCTTGGAAGAGCTCCAAAAATATTATAATTATGGGAATCATTTATATAAATGATTCCAGTTATTTAAAATATTATGTGATCTAAATAATGATGGAATCTTTAATTAATTTAATAGTTTTATTCCTTTAAATATTTTAAGTAAGACTTCATCATTTTATAAATGATGAAGGAAAATTATTTTAAATAATATTCTATCTTTATTCCTCTCAGTGCTTTTAATTAAATAAACGTTTACTTGTTTTCAAATCAGTATTTAAGGGTCATCGTAGACCATTTTATAGACCCCCAGACGTTGGGTTTTAGTATAAAACCCCAGCCCCTCTCTCTTTCTCCCTCACTTTTTCCCAGCCCTCTCTCTCTCTCCTCCCTTTCTCCCTCTCGGCTTGCCCAGTACGCAGCACCCATGGCCGAACGCCCCATTGCCCAGCCAGGCACCGCCGTGCTCTGGTGAGCCTCACCGCCCCTTCCACCGGCCTCCTCTCCCTTCGGCGAGCTCACCCATGCCAGTAGCTCCTCCACACGCTCTCTCCTCCTCTCTATCGATAGTGCACTACCCGAATGGGCTTGGTGCTTCCAACGCCACCGTGCGCCGTTCTCCGGCGCCACCACTCCCATGGCAGCCTCCCCTGCCACCGACCGGCCCCCTCCAGTGGGCTCAACCCCTCCCATGTAGCCACCTTTCTCCCATGCATGAGCACAAGCAAACCCCTGCACGGGTTCACTGTGCAACCTCCTAGCGCCGCCGTGCGCGGCCATCTCGGCCATCGGACACCACCACGAGACTCCTCAGGTCTCCCCCTTCCTCCTCCCTCAAACCCACGGCCAGATGCCCCCTCCTCCACCTCCTGGTGTTTCCCTCTCTCATGCACGGGTTTTACACCCTCCACCGCCGTACGCCGCCACCCATGGTGGGTGACCACCCTCTCCAGCACCCTCAGGCCACCACGAAGCCAACCGGACCACCCTTGGCCCCGATCTATCCCCCATGCACGTACACTCTCTCTCACTCTCCCACTGCTTCTCCCTCTCAAAGTGCACGGCCAGCTTCTCCTCCACCACCATGGACCACCGTGTCGCCACCACCGAGCCTCCACGGCTCCACTAGCAACCTCCCCTAGCCTAGCCCAAGCCTAAACCACCACTTTATGTGGTGGGTAATCACTGCACATGATGGACAGTCACTGCGAGTGACTAACCGCCACTATACACGGCGAGATCCGCAGTGTTATGCCCCTTGCCATTATCATCAAGGCCACCTTAGGCCCTTCCAAGACCACACCTATCTATCCAAACGCCTAAACAGTCACTGTACACGGTGTAGCCACCCCGTACGTTCCTTTCGACGTTATCGCTGTGACGGTCAACGAGCGACGCACGGGTTACCCTGCCGATGGTATAATTCTCTATCCCTCGTTATTTATGTTAGATGCTAGTTGGTTGGTTAGGTTGTGGACTGTGCGCTAGTATTATAGGGTTTGCTGTGTAGTATGGCGATGTGACGTGCTGTGATGTGAAGTGTTGGGCGTAGTTGGGATGTGTGCTGTGTAGTGTTGTGGACTATGTTGTGAAGTGTGGTTGTGGCGTGAGTGATATAAGGGTGACGTGGCGTAGTGCCGTGAATGGAGTACACGTGGAGTGTACTCCGTGTTGTGAGGTGATGCACTGTATGGCGTGTATGCCATAGCGGTGACGTGGCGTAGTGCCGTGAATGGAGTACACGTGGAGTGTATTCCGTGTTGTGAGATGATGCACTGTATGGCGTGTATGCCATAGCGGTGAAGTGGCGTAGTATCGTGTATGGAGTACACATGGAGTGTACTCTATGGGGAGAGACGATGCACCGTATGGTGTGTATGCCATAGCGGTGACATGGAGTAGTGTTGTGAAGGGAGTACACGTGGATTGTACTCCATGTGGTAGAGTGACGCACCATATGGCGTGTATGCCATAGTGGTGATGTGGTATAGCATGTGTGAAGGGAGTACATGAGGAGTGTACTCCATGAGGTGCAGCGATACACCGTATGGAGTGTCGTGAAGATAAGGGTGATTGCATAGTTGATGGGCGAAGGGCTTGATGTATGGTGTCGAGAACTGTGGAACAATGTCCCGGAGTGTGTGAGATATGGCCTGTAGTCCCAGTCACGTAGTCGGCTTATAGCCTGGAGTAAGTGCGAAGTGGCTAGAAGGGTATCAGAGTAGCACAGCGGAAGTATGACTGGGCAACGTCACTAAGTGACGTGGTCGATTAAGAGGTCGTGCTTGTGATGGGTGAAGAGTTAGCGTAAGAGTGATGTAGCGGAAATGTGACGAGGTGTCACGATGTGACGGGAGTACATGAGGAACCGTACTCGTGATGAGTTGGAGGTTGACTTATAGGTGATGTAGCGGAATGTCAGAGGCCGTGACAAGGTCACGGTGTAGCTTGGGAATGGTCTCGAGCTATATGGTGTGACGTAAGGTGTTATGGTACGTGCTATAGTAGTGATATGGTTGTAGTCTAAGGCGATGAGTGTCGCCGTGTAGTAGGCTTATGGCCATGAATATGTGCTAAGTGGCTAAGAAGTATCAGAGTAGCGCAGCGGAAGCATGATTGGGCAACGTCATGGAGTTATGTGGTCAATCATGGAGTTGTGCTGTGAAGTATGGCTGTAGTCCAAGGCGAAGGGTGTCACCTCGTAGTCGGCCTATGGCCAGGAGTATGTGCTAAGTGACCAAGAAGTATCAGAGTAGTGCAGCGGAAGCATGATTGGGCAACGTCATAAAGTAACGTGGCCAAGTAGAAGTCATGCGGTGATGGGTTAGGATGTATGTGAGGCAACGTGACAGAGTCATGGTGTAGCTTGGGATTAGTCTCGAGTTATGTGGTGTGACGTAAGGTGTGTTCACGAACAGAGTCCCATCGTGCTAAGTGTTGGGATGAACTGTCATGAGGCACGACTAGCATGAAGAGTCGTGCTAGCCGAGTTATGAGAAGGTTGGTAACGGAGTATGGCATTCTCCATACGAATCTGTGACCAATGCATTAAATGATGGTTTTAGGTGATAAAGAGGTAAGGTACGTGTGTGTTCTGGCTAGACACACGTGCTGGATGGATTCACCATATGTAATGGGTAATCTTTCCTATGTACAGTGACACGGTTCTTAAGCCTCAGAGTGGCTTAGAGCCGTGTGATGTGTATGGATGGTCATGAGGAGTAGAGTGAGCTAAGATACATAAGTGTAATGACGAAGGTACTGTCTAAGAATGGGATGCATTACTTACTTAGTCTAAGTCATCCATCGGAGTGTGGTTAATAAGAAGAATGGGACAAAGGTCCTAGTGTCTTAATCCTAAGGTGAATCATGAGTTCACCCTAGTGAGTAAGCACTCAAAGTAGAACGTCAAGGTTGAAGGAAGTAGAGACCGTAATGGGTCTCCAAGGGTTTTATCATAGTAAGGAACGTGAAAGAGCACGGGATAGAAGGAGAGTGTTCTAAGTAAAGCATAGCTCTATTTCTAGTTCAGTTGCTTATGCACTAGATAGAGAATAATGTTAAAGTTATGTATGCATGTAGGTAGCCATCTAACATGCGCATGAATGGACTGCATGGTATGAAAGTAGCATGGAGTCCAGGTAAGTATTACGTTCATGCTCTTCTAGAGTTTTTCTAAAGTATGAGAAAAAGAAAGAAAAACGCTTTTCTTCTAAAAGATGCTTTACGAAAGGACATGAAAGATGTTTTTAAAGAAAGCATGCTAAGTATTGAAAGGTATACGTATGTACGGCCCCTCTTCGGCAGCCCCTTTTTTCTCACCCAAAGTATTAATTGTATGCATGTGAATGGATGACTATACGATGTATCTATTGTACGTATTTTTTAAAGAAAAGAAAGGAAGCTTCGAGGCCTGTGCCCCGAACTTCAAACCGATGCTTTAAGTGACGCAAAGAAAGTGTTTTAAAATTGGTCCCTGAGAACTGATGTTAAAATGTCCCTATGAACTGATGCTTTAAATGATGCCACGATAGATGATGTTTAAGCCCATGCTTTTAAACGACGTTTTCCATGAAAAGATATGTTTTCTCATGAAAAAGATGTTTTCTCATGAAAGCATGAAATGAAAGAAAAGAAAAGAAAAGAAATGAAAAGGTCATGCCCATGCCCATGAATGAATGAAAGCTCCAGCTCTTTAGAGCTGAAATGAATGAAAGCATGAATGAAAGAATGGCATGTGGCATGAATGAATGTATGAAACTACGTAACGGCCATATGAATGAATGGAAAGTGGTACCCAATGAATGAATGGGTAGGTTGCAGTGCCGGGCAGTAGTATCTGGTAGTGCACCCATTGCTGCACCCTAACGGAATGGGATTCCAACCCGTGGCCACGGGCAAATCCATCGGCCCAAAAGGCCGCTAACCCCAGCACGCGGGGCGTAAGAACATGCACCGGCCTATGAAAGTGAAAGAAAAGTAATGTATGAATGCATGACATTCTTTAAGAAATGAAGGCAGTAACGGGGGAAACGTTTTACGAAAAGAAAAGCATGTTTAAAGATGAAAACCCACGTCCACTAATGTTTGCAAACGAAAGCATGTATGCATGTACGTATAGTATGTATGGAATGATGAATGCATGAATGAAAACCTACGTTGCTATATTTTAACGGTATGAAGTAATGCTTACTGAGTATTCGACTCATTTTAGTTTTTATGTGTGCCCCTCCCCCCACAGGAAGCTAAATGAGTTGTACGCTTCAGGAGGGACACGGCCAAAGGGGAAGAGCACGATGGTCTAGGCATGAGGATTTTAAATGTATGAAAGGCCTTTTTACATTGAGATTTATATTTTCCACTCTTTTAACCCGCAAACCTCTTTTATTATAAAAGCACATTTTATTTTATAACGTAGAGTCTTGCACCCTGGGAATGACAGTAAAAGGTTTTAAATTGGATGGTAATTCCCGTCGTATTTTCTAAAATATTTTGTAAAAAGACCCACCTCAAGGACGGGCGTTATAGATCCGCTGCTTGATCTAATCAGATCAACAACTCTTTTTCCTTGGACCTCAATCATTCTATCTCAAGTGTTGCTTCTTCCAATTCCTTAGACTTGTCATCATTTGATCTGGCTTGAGAAGACAATGATAATGTTGAGGATGGCTTGACGCAACGTCCTAAGCCCCTCAAACATCCAGAACGTGATACAAGAACTTGAGAAAGGATCTGAGCATTGTTGACAGATGACTTAAATTAGAAAAGTGTATTATATGTTAATATTTAACGGGGACTATAATAACTTACCATTTTGTTAGACAAATAATGAAAAGATTGAGAACCCCCATGATGGTATATCATTAAATTTGATCTTTTTGCTTTGTTCAGAGTACTCCGTTGCTAAAAAAAAATATTATGTCTATATATTTAATATATCTATCATATACTATTAAAAAAGGATAGCAACGAAATTACCTAATAAGCAGGATCTTCAAACATATCACAAACCTTATCCCATTCGTTTGGTGGCATTGCTTGGAAGGGATTTTGGCGTGCCTCTATTGTAGTACTGAACTTCTTATAGTGTGCATGACATCGACCTTTGTACCTCCAGAATGCATTCGACATCAGTTCCTCAACCGTTAATCAATCATCTCATTGGCCAAAATTAAGCTCAAACTCATCCTTTCAATAATTATAAACAATTAGTATAAATACAAAGTAACTAGAAAGTAATATGTTATATACTTAGTTGCTTGAGATGTAGCTTATTACCGAGCAACGATTTTTGATATGGTCTTTCACATCTTGAGAAACTTTAGACCAAGAAGATGTAGCAATCGGTGCATACGTTCAAGTAAGCGTACCAACATAAGAAGCAAGCCATGCTACCGAATCTCCGAAGCCACCGGTGTGATCATCAGAAATATCAACTTTAATTTTATCAATTTTCTTTACTTTTTCTATGCAGACACCCCTTGTAGTGCCTCTACCTCGGCACTAGCTTACAACAACTATCTATACAGTAATTAAAGCATGTATTTTAATTAAATTAAATTATTTTATAGATATATTACTTAAATTGAGCATAAAATGTGGTATTTAACTTGATAAAATACCTTGTTCTGAGTCTAGTAATGTTGGCTCACTATTCATGGTAGGTGAACCACACGGGGAGTCAGTAATGGATGGGGATGGCACACTTGTTGCTTTGCATTTGGGAGACATATCTATTTAAAATTGTAACAAATTATTATTTAAACAAACGTTACGGATATTTATAAGAATAATACTTATAAAAATTCATGTTTGAAATTCATTCACTATCCGTTTTGCAAGACCAGTCGCCCTCATCCTCACTATACATGTTAGTTGATTCATCTTCTTCCGATATTTCACCCTCAATTACTTCGGGTTGAACATCTTCTCTACGCAATGGGACCATATCATATTGGCTTAGATCAACAAATAGATTGATTCCTACTTCATTTTCTTGATATGCTTCTTCATTTGCTAGACTATCAACTTCTTCATGTGGTTCGTCTGCCTCTGGAATGTAATCATATTCATTTCTTCATGCAAACTTCTCCACTACCCGCCATGGGTTTTCGTACTCCGAATCATCTAAATAATAAAACTTGATTCGCTTGGCAAGCAAGAATGAATGGATCGTCCTCATGGCATGTGCAAGATGTATTGACACTCATAAAATAATCATCATTACACACTCCCAACCTAGGATTTGAAACATCCCACCAATTACATTTAAACAACCATACGATATACCCCCCACGTACTTTAACACTGATATCTTCCACAATTCCGTAGAAGTCAATGTTATCATCCCCATGGCTTCCTTCAACTACGACCCCACAATTTTGAGTTTTCCTATATTGTTCTCTATCAGTTGTGTGAAATCTATATCCACGCACCAAACATCCTAAGTACTAGATGGCCCGCCTTGATGGACTACATGCCAGAGCATACAATTCTAGTGAGATTTCTTCTGAATTTTCACCATATTTCGATACAACCTATATCCATAAATATTATTATATAGAAAAAAAATGCAGTTTAGTGGTATGAAGTTCGTATTATAAAATGGGGTTTTACTGTAATACCGTATGTTCAAACCATGAGGCAAATTCCTCTTTGTGCATCTTTTCTACGTCAATTACACCATTTGTGTGAAGTAGTTGTATATGTTTTCTGTATATGTTCATGTGAAAGGATAATTTGTATCAAGTTATACTATATTATTATATATGGACTTAAAGATAACATTGATTTAGAGGATCATCACTAACCTCAAGTAGTGGTTAATCTCTGCACAGTTATTCAAGACATACCATCGAGCTCTTTCAAACTCTCGCTCACATAGGTCGTAGCCCACTTGTGCGCCTATTGGATGTACTGTAACAGCCCACTAGAAATTCAAAGGTGGAATTTGTATTGGCTTTAGGAATCTCGTAAAAACTCCATAAATTTTCACGAATCGATCAATCGCATAGGTTTTAATCTGTCAACATAGTTTGTATTATCACTCACTATGGTGTCAGAAGTGCGATTCTAATTATTTGAGGTGGTTATAAGTGTGAGAATGTGTTATAGTCTGTGACATTAGACTCAGTTGATTATTTATGATTTTATGGGGCAATAAGTCAATTTTTATATTTTCGGACGAAACGCCTGTTTGAAACTATGAAATTATTTTTAACGACACTTCAGGGTTAAATTTCTGTAAATGATTTTCACTGTAGGTTAATATGAATATTTAAGAATTTTTAGTGCTAAGTTTATGATTCACTTTTTTGGAGTGAATAGTAGCCTCGATAAGCGCACCAATTGCAGTGTTTCAAAATTGTAGTGTGGAATGTCCAAATTAGATTAGAGAAGTTTTATTTGGACACTTGAGAAAATCTTAGCCACACTTAGTGAATAGTATTAGACACTTGGCACCATGAGGAACGTTTGATGGATTTGAAGGAATCAAGGTGTGAGATCATGTCACCTAAGTAAAAACCTTATTCCATCCGACCAATCAAATTGTGCCAAACCAAAGAGGATTTCCACCCTAGTGAAATCCTATATGGTTGGAATCCAACTATGAACCCAAAAATATGGTTGAAATCGAAATCCTAAGCGGTTTTATCCAAACCATAAAGTTGACTTCCAAAACCTAAATGAATCAATTTCTAGCATTGTGTTTAATCGCTTGATTAAAATACTTCCACATGCTGTTAATCCTTCAATTTGTGTTAGAAAATCATTATCCAACCTTGTTAACCTTGAAAAATTGATTGGACCAAGTGATATTGGATTTGGGCTTGATAGCAACCCAAACCCTCTTAAAACTCCAAAATTGAGGCCCATTCGGTTTAGGCCCATTAAGGCCCACGAATTTGGTCTCATTGGCATTGCTTCTTAGCTAAGTTTTGCACCCCAACTTGGCTGACCAGATCTTTCCAAAAGAGGGTCTAGAAGGTTTTGAAGTAAAAATCTAAAGGGCCACCTCACTCTTTCACTTTTAGACTCCACCTTGAGAAAAGATCTTGGGCTGATTTTTGTTTATTGTAATGGGAAGAAAAGGCCAATACTCAAACTCTATTCCAGTCCTATCACCTTCCATATCTTGTGTAAGAGGTTCTCCAGTCCACTTTCCACGAAAAGCAGTCCTCTTTTACACGTTTCTTTGATAAAACACAAAAGACACTCTCGGGTAGTTTTTCTAATCTCTGTTGCACGCCTTATTTGAAGTTCTTGTAAGTGTTTTATCACAAAATTTCATCCTTAAAGTTATTCCTTTTCAAGTCTAGTTTACGTGGATATCTTATTTGTTCCATTTGGAGATCATTTGATTGGTAAAAAGTTGTTCAAATCCAAGAAAGGTCATTCTGGGCTATAAACTGGAGAGTGTGTTGTAATTTGGAGTTTTTGACCAAGCTAATGGATAGATCTTGGTCTAATATTTTTATGGAGAACTGTTAACATGTGTATATGATTATTTTTTGAGGATTTTTTGCATGACTAAAATTTTTGGTGAAAGATTTTCTTAGATCTAGAAACTTAGAAACTGGAAGAGGAAAAACAGTTTCTGTTTTGAGAAAGTTTAAATCTTTTATGGTTTAATCCTAATCCAATGACTTTGATATTTTTATTTGAAGATCCTAAGCCTCTTATATACATGTTAGAATTTTTTTTTGAATATATTTGATGCTAGTTTCGAATATATGAAATCTTATGCAAGGAGATATTAGGTTAGGCCAAAGTGATGATGTTCTTGTCTAAATTTATGTATTGGTTGATTTTTAACCATGTGATCTTGAGTTTGAATCTTGTATCTGTTTTAGGATACCTTTTTAAACCATGTAATATTTTTATTTGAAGATCACATCTTTATATGTCATGGATCAAGAGGTTGATCAAAACAAGTTAGAAACAAAAATCAAAGTAATAGCCCATGTAAAATTTCGGCCCTATAGAGTTTTAATGGTTGTGTTTAGTTTTAAATTTTTCTGAGTTGATATTTGAGCTTAGGACCAAATGTATACGAGGTATGTAAATTTTGGTATTTTTGGAGTTAGGATGCAAAATCCTTAAGTTAGGGGTAAAATGGTCATTTTCCCACATGTAGAGGGTAAAATGGTAATTTTACTCTAAGTTAATATTTTTTCATACTTCTAATTGTTAATGACTAAGTTCTAATTTTTAGAAATCATTACTTTCAATTCTTCATGATCGCGCTTAAGTTTTGTCTAGAAAACACGAAGACCGAGGTAAGTTAGCTTTTAACTTACTATGAGTTTAATGTGTATGAGTGATAAGTAAAGGAATTATAGTGTATGTATGTATGTTATCATATGTGCCATGCCAAGTCTTTACGTATTTATCTGTTACACAGAATTTATTCTATCACGAATCATTCATCTATTATACAAGATATTCTGTCACGTATTGCTATACATTGCAAGTCTGTCATGTTAAGTATGCATCAGTTACATGCATGTCATGTCATGTGATATTTACTGTTGGAAGTATGTCATGTTAAGTATGTTGTCTGTTACATGTTATGTCTTGTTATGAAATGTTTATATATCAAGTAAGTCCTATCTTTCAAGTTAAGTTCAAGTGTAGTTATGCAGATACTCATGATGGAATCATTCTGATTGTTAGAGTATTACTAGGTACTCCTGGTGGAATCATTTTGATTGCTAGGGTACACGTTTTAAAATACTCGTGATGGAATCATTCTAATTGTCCGAGTATTACTAGGTACTCTTGGTGGAATCATTTTGATTGCTAGGGTACACGTTTTAAAATACTCATGATGGAATCATTCTGATTGTCAGAGTATTACTAGATACTTCTGGTGGAATCATTTTGATTGCTAGGGTACGCATTTTAAAATACTCCTGATGGAATCATTTTGATTGTCAGAGTATTACTAGATACTCCTGGTGGAATCATTTTGATTGCTAGGATACGCGTTTTAAAATACTCGTGATGGAATCATTCTGATTGTCAGAGTATTACTAGGTACTCCCAGTGGAATGATTTTGATTGCTAGGGTAAGTGTTTTAAAATACTCGTGATAGAATCATTATGATTGTTAGAGTATTACTAGGTACTCCTGGTGGAATCATTTTGATTGCTAGGGTACGTGTTTTAAACTACTCGTGATGGAATCATTCTGATTGTCCGAGTATCTCTGAAGGAATATGTTGGGCAGAATCAGTCTGATTGTTCACTATTCTTGACGAAAAGATTGGCGGAATCATTTTGGATTGTCAGAATTCAAGTTCAAGTTCATGTTAAATAAAAAATTCAGTTAAAGTTCATGAAAAGTTTAGTTTCAGTTTAAGTTCAAGTTCATGTTAAGTAAAGAAGTCAGTTCAAGTTCATGAAAAGTTGACTTTCAGTTTAAGTTCAAGTTTATGTTAAGTAAAGAAGTCAGTTCAAGTTCATGAAAAGTTGAGTTTCAGTTTAAGTTCAAGTTCATGTCAAGTTAAGTTTCAGAATTCAAGTTCAAGTTCATGTAAAGTTAAGTTTTAGTTCAAGTTCAAGTTCATGTCAAGTTAAGTTTCAGAATTCAAGTCCAAGATCATGTTAAGTCAAGTTTCAGATTAAGTTCACGCTAAGTCAAGTCTCATATCAAATTCATGTCAAGTCTAGTCTCAGTTTAAGCAAGTCAAATCAGCTCACGCTTCAGTTTAAGTTATATCAGTTATGTTATGTTGTATGTCAAGTTATGCTATGATTACTTATAATTTTGATTATGCATTAATGCTTTTACTGCCATGCATGCATCATTAACCTGTGTGAAGGTTTTTTGTTAACTTGCTGAGATTTGATTAGTGGTAGTCGCAATTACCATTCCCCCCGAATGGTAGATCTTGTTATAGGATCTGAAGGAGAACCAAGAATCGACCAACTGAAAACGGTCGACTAAGTGACGGTGCGACGTAGATGATAGTACAGTGGTTAGCTCAGATTTCTACTTGTATTTGTGGAGTTCAATCTCCAGTACTTTTTTTATTGCAACTATTTTGGACTAGTGTTGTGATCTTAGGTTTTTAGTATGTCATTATGTATGAAGTATGTTTCAAGTATTTATGATATTTCAGTTTGGTGCATAGTGTTGCTAAAGAAGAAAAAAATTTATCTGATGCGAATATTGCATAATGCTAGATACATGTTAGGAACATTGCATCATATATGTCATGAATGGGGGCAGGTAACCTTGTGTTGCATGTCTCGACGTTTCAAATGTCTGTCCAATCCCAAGCGAAATTTGGGGGCATCACACGTACTGTCTAGGAAACACGGTAAATGTCGATGTGACTCCCATCTCTCGTCCACCTTCATAATTTCAATCTGGTTTTGTAAATCTAGTATCAACCACATGGAAATACATTGGACAAAAGGTATGCCACTCATTATCAATATATGACTCTGCAATCGAACCTTCTGGACGAGTTTTATTCCCCACTGATCGCTTAAGTTTTTCCAAAACCGTTCAATAGGATACATCCATCTATACTGAACCGGGCTAGTGACTAAAACCTCACGAGGTAGGTGCACAGCCAAATGAACCATTACGTTAAAGAATGAAGGCAGGTACAAACTCTCCAATTTGCATAATATTACTGCAATGTCAGCTTCCATTTTTAACAACGCATCAACTTTCAACGTTCTACTACAAATGTCTCTGAAAAATCCCCCTAATTCTGTGAGAGCTATAAGAACATCTCAAGTAAGCTTTCCACGCACACCAATCGGCAACAGACGCTGCAAAAATACATGACAATCATGACTTTTAAGACCAGTTATCTTCCAATCATGTGTTCGAACACATCTTGACAAGTTTGAAGCATAGCCATCAGGTAATTTGATTGTCATGAGCCAATCACAAAATTTCTTTCTCTCATCATTTGAAAGTGTATACCATCTGATGGGCATATAAGCTGACGACCCATTATCTTGCAAATTCAACTCCGGTCTTATCCCTAACTCCTTCAAGTCTTTACGAGAGTTAGCTGTATCTTTTGTCTTCACTTCTATTGACATCAGAGTGCCTAATATATTCTCACATATATTTTTTTCAATGTGCATAACATCTTGATTGTGACGTAGTGTCAATGTAGACCAGTATGGCAACTTAAAGAAAATACTTTTTTTTGTCCAATTCAACTCCACTACTTGTCATTTTCTCTTTCAAACTCTTGTATCTTTCCCAAATCTGTTTTCTGAAACATCCCCCAACTGCGCGATAATATCATTCCCAGACAACTCTGGTGGTGATGACTTGCGCTCAACCCTTCCATCAAACATGGCTTTATTTGAACGTCATCTATGATCATGTGGTAAATAACGACGGTGTCCCTTAAAACATAATTTCCTACCACGACTCAACCACTAAGACTGTGTATCTTTATTGCAAATAGGACAAGCTATTTTACCTTTTGTGCTCCACCCAGACAAATTTCCATATGCTAGAAAATCATTTATTGTCCACATCACTGCAGCATGCATCTTGAACTCCCGCGATGAGGCCGCATCATATGTACTGACACCCTGATCCCACAACTCTTTCAACTATGCAATCAATGGTTGCAGATAGACATCTAATTCCTTCCCTGGTGACCTAGGCCCTTGTATCAGTTGAGTCATCGTAAAATATGGATCATTCATACACTTCCAAGGTGGCAAGTTATAGGGCATTAATATGACATGCCAAGTACTCTAGAAGCGCTCATGTTACCAAATGGATTAAAACCATCCATTGCTAAACCAAGACGTACATTGCGAGGTTCTTCGGCAAACCATGGATACTTGACGTCAAATTTCTTCCATTGTAAGGAATCTGCAGGATGTGAGAGGAAGTTTTCATTTTGGACTCTTTCTGTGTGATGCCAAGACATATCTTTCACAGTCAACTGGGATGTAAACAATCTTTGAAGTCGAGGAATCAACGAAAAATGTCTTAAAACTTTGTGGGGTACATTATGTTTATCGGATGTCCATCTTGACTCATGACACACTGGGCATGAGTCAAATTCTGCATATTGCTGCTAGTAGAGAACACAATCATTTTTATAAGCGTAGATGATATTATAATTAAATCCTAGCCCTCACTTCAATTGCTTTACTTCATAAAAATTACGGGGTACTATATTATCCTGAGGAAGAGCCTCTTTAAATAATTCAAGCAACATGTCGATGACATTGGTAGAAATACGACAAATAGACTTAATATGGAGCAATCTCACTGTGAAGGACAACTTGCTATGACGAGTGCACCCCTCGTACAACTCTCTTTGTGCATCACTCATCCCAAATATTCTTGCACCTAGATCACCTAACATCTCAGTCATATCCTCTCCATTATTATCACTATCATCAAGATCATCCACATTAATGTCCTCCATGTCGGTGTCGTTACCCTCCTCCATTTGATTGGTCTGATTGCTAAATCTAACTCCTTTAGAAAATGGTTAGCCATGTAAGATCCAATGTGAGTATTTAGGATCGATTCCATTTACAAATAAATGATCCTCCACTACCACCAAATTATAAGAACTAAGATTTTTTCACTTCTTATAAATCCTCGATTGTCAACACTCATGCGAGCAAACTCTAGAAAAAACTTCACCCCTTGTGCATACTCCTTATAGTCTCGCCCAAGTCTATCTCCCAACAGCATCCAACTTTATCCATTGCTATGATTCATTATTTGTTGGATGTCTATAAAAAAAAACGCAATTCATGGGATAAATACTATCAAGAGTATATTTATACTTGTTTACCATTTATTTTATAAGGTAGTTGATCTTATCCCATTTGAGAGACTATCATCTATATCGCATATATACTCAGTCCAAAACTCTAATGTTCGTAAAAATTTTAGTAGCATTTCCCTACAATTCTCCAAGTATGCTAGTCACAATAAGTCTTCGACCCTATTCATGGGCCGAGAAACTTACAGACCACATACCCGAAGAATGTAAGGAAACACTGAACCAAAATTTTAATTGACTAACACAAGAGTTTAAACTGAATATATCTGCCATATAGATGATAGAATTCCAAACTGTCCACTTTGGACAATTCAAGAGTTGTACCCAAACATCTTTAAGAGAATATTTGTCCACAACTCTCGAATGGGTCTAAGGTTCAAGTACATATAAAAATAACCCTAAAATCCAAAACTGTCGAACTCCTACAATTATACTATAAATTTAAAAGCAAATCACATTCCAAATCACAAGTACATTGCAAAATCACATTACAAATCACCAATATTTTATAAGTATTAAACATTAGTTTAAGTGTTGACAATTGCTATGTTATATCAGAGGTGGTGGTGATAGATGAAGGAGGAGCGGTGTTGAATCCTAGGGAGGGTGAAGGGACGGTCTCAAGATCTCGAGAATTTATTGATGCCTCTGGTGGAGGAGGTAGTGGTAGAGCATCCTTCAATCCAAACTGAAGTGGTAGACCATCCTCCAGGCGAAGTTAGCTTTCCAAACGGTGAGAAAGTGCCGATGGACCTCTTTTGGGGAATGCTTTCAATTCACCGTGTAGTGGGGGTCGAGTGCATGCTGCATTGGTATCCGAAGTGCTTGATATGCTGCCTAAATCCAGTTTCACTGGAAGAGCCACCAGATCTTGTTACATATGGCACTGATGGGGAACAGGAGGAAGATCTTGTAGGGTTGGCCAAGCAGAATGGATATGAATCTGATAATGTGCAGAAGGCGGGCTCAAGTAGCACAAGGAAAAATATTGTTGTTCATCAGTCTCAGCTGGTGTTAACCCGTATTACTAAACTTAATCTATGACAGAGTCCATCATTGCATGGAATATAAGGGGGTTGGGTAGTTCTCGTCGTGTTCTACGTAATATAATTAAGAAAAATAATGGGTCCATCGTAGCTCTTATGGAGCCTTTTGCAAGAGAGAATCAGCTTCAGCGTTTGGTTAGTTCTCTGGGTTTTGATGGTTTTCATTGTAATGAGGTAGTAGGAGGAAAAATATGGGTTTTGTGGCGAGCTCCGTATGAGTTTGAGATGGTTAGTATTTCCAATCAGATGGTGTCAGGATGCTTCATTCTAGAGGGTACTCGTACTCTTGTTTCTTTCATCTATGCGAAGTGTAGCCACCTGGATCGTAGAAGTCTGTGGGAGTCTCTGGTGGCTTGTCATACAAATGGGATCCCGTGGATTGTAATGGGTGACTTCAACGTTATACGGGAGGATAGGGAACGTGTGGGTGGTAGGCCCCGAGCAACTCAAGCTATGGATGTGTTTAATGAATGTATTGATGCATGTGGTCTAGTTGATCTCAATTATCTTGGCAATCCTCTGTCTTGGTGCAATGGGCAGGAGGGGACTGCTAGAAAATGGGCGAGACTTGATCGAGTGCTTATGAATATGGATTTTTCAGAAAGGTTTAACATGGCAGAATTTGAGTATCTTAAAAGGAAGTCTTTGGATCATAGTCCAATGGTGGTGAGATTGTCACGTATTAATATGCGCTATGGCCCAGTTCCTTTTCGATTCCAAAAAATGTGGTGTTCCCATGATTCTTTTTATAGCATGGTTAAGGAGGTATGGGGGAGGCCTGTGTCGGGATCGAGTTTGAGTAAACTGGCGGCAAAATTGAAGATGCTTAAGCTTGAGTTGCGTACTTGGAATACAACGGTTTTTGGGAGAATTGCTATCAATTTAAAGGAGCTAGAGGCGAGGCTTCTTGTTCTAGAAGCCCAACTACAATTTGAATTCTCTGTAGATACAGAAGCAGATTATCTTATTACTAAACTGGAAATTGATGTTTGGGAAAAAAGAGAAGAAACCCGTATAGCTCAAGTAGCCAAGAAGAAGTGGCTGAAGGAGGGAGATCAGAATTCCAAGTTCTTCCATGCAGTTGTTTCTCAGCGGGGGCATGGAAGGGTTATCTCCCAGATGCGGCTGGAGGATGGTACGATTCTGGTTTCTCCGGAGCAGGTGCAACTGGGAGCAGTAGAACATTTCACTAAGTTCCTTACCGAGAGGCCAAATATAGAGTCTGCAGATTTGTCTCAACTAATGGGTATGGAGATATCAGAGGATGAGAACTTAGACTTATGCTGGCTGCCATCAGAAGAGGAAGTGAAGAACGCGGTTTTCTCCATTCCACAACACAGCAGCCCAGGCCCGAATGGGTATGGATCTTCTTTCTATATTTCTTGTTGGCATATTGTGAAGGAAGAGGTGGTGGAGGCAGCAAGAGATTTTTTTGCGGGTACTACCCTACCAAGGTTTTATACTTCATCTTTTATTGTGTTAATTCCTAAAGTACCGGATCCTCATAGTTTTGACAAATTTCGGCCAATCAGCCAATGTTCAGTGGCGTATAAGATTTTTTCTAAAATTATCATGAATCGTTTGACGACCCTTTTGCCAAGACTGATTTCGACGGAATAAGGGGCTTTCATTCTGGGTCGTTGCATTTTGAGAACATTTCTGTGGCTCAAGAGATGGTCCATGCTTTGAATAAAAAAACGGTTGGCGGAAACGTCATGGTTAAGCTTGACATGGCAAAGGCATATGATAGGGTGAACTGGGATTTTTTAATTAAAGTCCTTGGTTGTTTTGGTTTTTCACAACAATTTTGTAACTTGGTAAAGGCTGGTGTTGTTTCTCCTTGGTTTTCGGTGATGATGAATGGGTCGTATAAGGGTTTTTCAAGCCTACGAGAGGCCTCCGGCAAGGGGATCCTCTCTCACCGTATTTATTTATTTTAATGCAAGAAGTTCTTTCGAGGCTACTGGGGAAGGAGTTTGAAGAGGGTTATATTGGTAGGTACTATCATCCTGTGGGGGCCCCGCTGGTGTCGCATCTGTTATATGCAAATGACATTTTAATTTTCCTTAATGTGGAAAAGAGATCTTTGTGGCGACTGGGGAATATTTTATCATGTTATGAAAATTGGTCTGGGCAGTGGGTTAGTAGGGAGAAGTCGGCAATTTTTACCTCACCCAATATCAGTGCAGCACGACAACGTGGTCTGGTAAGGGTAACAGGATTTACACATGGGCATTTCCCAGTTACGTATCTAGGGGTTCCACTGGTAAGTGGGTGATTGAAAGCAGCTCACTTGGAACAACTGGTAGTGAAATTCCGGGCCGAGGTTGCAAGGTGGAAAGCGAGATTGTTGTCCCAAGGAGGGCGGTTGATATTGCTCAAGCATGTGTTATCCAGTATGGCTTCACATTTATTGGCTGTGATGAAAGTCCCGAATATTGTTCTTGAAAAGATCAACTCCTTCTTATCCACGTTCTTTTGGGGAGAGAAGAAGGGAAAAGCAAAAGCAAAGTGGTGTGCGTGGTCTTGAATTAGTAAGCCAATAGAGGAGGGAGGGTTGGGTGTGAGGGATTTTTTGGAGATACAGAAAGTGATGCACATGAAATTGGCATGGCGTATGTTATCGATGGACTGCTTGTGGTCTCGGTTTATGGTAGCTAAGTATGGTAGAGGCCAACATGCCTCTCTGTTTGTAGCAAGACCGAATAGTTCAAGACTCTGGAAATCAATTGTGGCTATTCTTCCGGATGTTTGTGAGGCTACCAAATTCAGAATTAAGGAGGGTAGAGCATCATTTTGGTTTGATAGATGGTTCTCGAATGGGCCTATATGTAATATGGTGGATGTGATTGGCAGTCCGTCACTGCAAATCAAGGAGGTCTAGGTTGATGGGAATTGGAATGTTGATATGCTAGAACAGTTAGTTGGTGCGGACAATGCGAACGATGTGATCCAGAAGATTGGGGCAGGCAGGCCTGGGAGAGATGTTTTCATATGGAAACTCACACAAGATGGACGGTTTTCTACAGCCAGTGCCTGGGAGTTAATTAGAGTGAAGGCAAACCAGCTCCCTTGGATGGACTGGATATGGAGTAGCCACTTGCTGAAGAAAATTTCTGTGTGTATGTGGCAGGCTCGGTTTAATTGCTTAGCTACTGATATTAGGGTACAATCACGGGGAGTGTTTATGGCATCCAGGTGTGACTGTTGTACATCGCCACAGACGGAAACACTGGATCATATCCTTGCTACTGGACAGATTGCAGAGTAGGTTTGGCGTACTGCATATTTGGCTTTTGGCATTTCTTGTTTGCATGCTAGGGCCTGGTGGCACAGAGTTGTGGCATGGATGGCTTGCACGAAAAAATGAACTAAGAGGGGTATTTTAATTGGCTTGTTACCTAGCATCCTGACGTGGTGTTTATGGAGAAGGAGATGCCAAGCTCGGATGGAGGGTGTGCTGGTTAATGCAGTAGCTGTTTGGAGGTCTATTCGGTCATGGTTGGGGAAACTGGTTAACGACTTGGATGATAAGGAGTTGACGTAGATTGATAGGCTGATTTTGCATGCTCTGGAAATTAGAACCAGAGTCTGTGCAGAGCGCACGCCGAAGCAAGTAGCATGGATGAAGCCTCCAAGTGGTTGGTGGAAGTTGAACGTGGATGGCAGCTGTCGTGGGAATCCAGGAAATTGTGGTGGAGGTGGAGTTCTGTGGGATCATTGGGGTCGGATTATTGCAGGTTTTTCAACGCCGTATGGTTTCGGCACCAACAATGAGGCTGAACTGAGAGCCTTACTCCAAGGGGTTCGGTTATGTAAAGAAATGGCCTGCCGACATGTGATTTTGGAATGTGATTCCAAGGTAGTAGTGGATTGGGTGAAGAATAGGTGCTGTAATTTATGGTATCTTTGGGACTTTTGGGATGCACTCATACAGGAACTGGATGGTGTTAGTTACCAAGTGGTTCATCAGTTCCGAGAAGGTAACTAAGCTGCAGATTATTTGGCAAGAAAAGGTGAAGAGGGGCTTAATTGGAGTTTTATTTCGGATAGTGGTCTACCAAGGTTGTTGAGGGGTATTTTGAGATTAGATGTGCTGGGTCTACCAACGATCCGGAGATAATTCTTTTTTAGGAAGGAATGGTCTGGAGTTTCTTTAGTTTTTTTTTCTATAGGGTGTTTTCTTTTTTGAGTTGGTTTATTGAGTTGAAAAATAAAGGTGTGGAGTTGTTATCAAGGTATTCCTCCGCCACAAGTGAGGGTTATTAATAAATATAGGAGGGGCTCACTCATGGACAGGTGACTTTCGCCTCTTTGACAAAAAAAAAAAAAAAAAAAAAAGAATTGCTATGTTATATTATATTATAACTTTCCATTTTAATTTAAGTCCAAAAAATTTAGTAATTATATTATATAGTTTTTTAATTAAATATTTTATAAGTATTAAACATTAATTTAAGTATTAATAATTGCTATGTTATATTATATTGTAAGTTTCCATTTTAATTTAAGTGCAAAATATTTTGTAAATATATTATTATATAGTTTTTTAATTATATATTTTATAATTATTAATGATTAATTTAAGTGTTAATAATTCTTATGTTATATTATATTATAAGTTTCCATTTTAATTTAAGTGCAAAATATTTTGTAATTATACTATATAGTTTTTGAATTATATACTCCTTATGTTATATTATATTTTAAGTATTAATTTAGTCTGTTCAAACAGGATGCTGTTTGAACAAGATTCTATTCGAATAGGATTATGTTTGAACGAAGATTATAGTGTTCAAATGGTACAAGTCTAGATTCCAAACACGAAACAGAGACAAAACATTGGCCATAAAACACAATTTTCACAAACACAATCTCATAAGATGCATATTGGTGTAGGATACATTTTAAATCGGATTGTACAAACACAAATATACCAAAAATTTTAACATAATTAATTAAAAACTATAAATTATCAAAAATCTAAAAATTAGAAATATTACCTCAAATTTAAGCAATCCAAAAAAAATAGCAATATATAATACCTACATAACCATAAAACACATTATGAGAAAACCCAAAATCATGTGCAATAAACTAACATTAATAAAATTCGAAATACCAAAAAATAATACTTACCTCTTATAAACCTCTCCTCTCTCTCAAGAATCTCTTCTCTCTCACTAACTCTGTTCCTCTCTCTCTTCACAACACTCTCACACACACCAGTAAGCTCTGCCTCCAAAGAAATTGAATCTCGAAGTGAAAATGAACTGGAGGTTGAGGTATTTGAATATGTGAAGTCCCATTCGAACTGGGCATTTACTCATTCGAACACAAAAATTTCAAATACACACCAAATTTTGCCGCGATTTAATTCAAGTTCGAACAATACTTAGTGTTATATTATTATATAACTTATATGAGTATAATTATCATAACTTATTAATATATAGTTACTTCTAGTTTTGCACTATATTATATTATATAACTTGTTATATAAAATATAATAAGTATAGTTATAACTTATAACTAGTAACTAGTAACTAGGATATAATACTTACACTATAGTAGCTATATAACTAATAAGTACTGTATATATATATATATCTGAATTATATTTTTTTTTTGAAAGAGAAGAAATTTTCATTGATCAGGTAACATTACATCGGACATAGCTGCCTCTCCCAGGACTAAGATTAATACCTCAGGAGGGCCATCTTCTAGCCACACTTTTTCACTAACCTCCCTAATTGCTAACTTAGCTGCTGTATGAGCAACACTATTTGCTGATCTGGGTACAAAGTTAAGGCTCCACGCTTGGTTCCTGTTCACTAGTTGCTGCAAGTCCTCTATCATTTGGCCAATCCACAAGTTGTCTTCACCTTTGGAATTGATTGCATCCACTATTACCTTGGCATCCCCTTCAAAACAGACTTGGTTTAAACCAAGTTCAATGCACAGATTCATAGCTCTAAGAAGGGCAGCACTTTCGGCTTGGGCTGCTGAGGAGAAGTGCTCCTTAAAAGCTGTCACCACTACTTGCACCC
Source organism: Pterocarya stenoptera (assembly GCA_003123785.1). NCBI lineage: Eukaryota > Viridiplantae > Streptophyta > Magnoliopsida > Fagales > Juglandaceae > Pterocarya > Pterocarya stenoptera. Next base: position 116,473 of record QEOT01005315.1, on the reverse strand, counting down.
TGCCATATGAATCTCTGATAATAACCCCTATTCCCATTCTGCCATTATCTTTTTCAAAAGCTGCATCAAAATTCACTTTAAGATAGGGCCATGTTGGTGGCTTCCATTTTAGATTTGCTCCTCTCCCAAGAATCCCTTCTGCACTCTATAAACAAATCAGTTTGGTTTTTGAGAAAAAGATAGGTCAGCCTGAGCCTTTCTAGCCAATATACCAGGATGCATAAACTGGTTTTGGAAGATGAAAGCATTTCTTCTTGCCCACAGCTGATAAAACATGACTGAGGCCAACTCCAGGCTCTCTTTACTCAGTTTTTTCCTCATCTCTAGCCACAGCAGCTTGAAATCAGCATGAAAGCTCTTCCATTTGCAAAAAAGATTGGTTTCATCTCCCCATACATCTACTGTCGCAGGGCAGTCCCACAAAACATGCACCTGTGTTTCAACATCTCGTATACAGAGTGGGCAGAGGTTGTTCTCAATAATGTTCTTCCTATAAAGATTATCTTTTGTAGGAAGAATATTATTAAGACACTTTCACATGAACACTTTAATCTTTCCAGGTACATCTAGTTTCCACACATCTCTCCACATCACTTGATTCTCTCCCCTAGTCGAGCCTTCACCTACTTCTCTTTTCAACATCATAGATTCTAAGAAATATGCACTTTTAACAGAAAAGGTTCCTTTCCTTGACCCCACCCATATCAATTTATCTTTGTTTCCTCTGCTGCTGATTGGTATGGAACAAATAACTTTTGCTTCCTCTTCATTGAAAACTGCTTTCACCATGTCAGTTTTCCAAGAACAGCTTCACTCTTCAATTAATTCATCCACTCTAGCCTTAGGACCCAGTGTATTCATAGGAGTCTGAATCTGAATTGTCATTGGACTAAGGAGCCATTTATCCTTCCAAATCTTTATGCTTTTGCCATTCCCAACTCGCCACACTGCCCCTCCTTTATTAGCTCTAAACTGGACCAAAGACTTCTCCAAAGGAAGGATGAAACACCTTTCAATTTAGCCTCCATGAGGTCACACTTCGAAAAATATTTCTGTTTTAAAACTAGGGAGACCATTGAATTTGGTTCTTTGATCACCCTCCATAATTGCTTGGCTAGGAGAGCTTTGTTGAAACTGCTAAGGTCTCTAAACCCCAATCCCCCTTGACCTTTAACCTCTCCCAATGACTTCCATGATTTCCAATGGATGCCTTTCCCCTCACCTTTATTATACCACCAGAATTTGGCCAAGAGAGCTTCTATTTCTTTGATTAGTGTTCCAGGCAGTTTAAAAACGCTCATGGTATAGGCTGGGATGGCCTGCAGCACACTCTTTATAAGGATCTCTTTCCCTTCTGCGGAAAGAAGTTTTGTTTTCCAGCTATTATATATTAATTATATTGACTTGTATAGTTATCATAACTTATAATATAATAGCTATAGTTATATAGTAACTATATATAATACTTACACTGTGGCGCCCCCAACTTCCATGAACGGACACACACGGAAATCGAGACACCCGGGATGATGACAACACGGTCACGCACCCCATCGACATGTGCTGAGTGTGTGCAATGCAACACGTGTACAATAAAATACGCAGCAGAAGGGTTAAATCAAATAACTAAGTACCAGAGTTTAATACAATACCAAAGTACTGAAAATTCATATGTCAACATAATACGATTTTGTTACAAAACAACATCAAATCAAATTAATTACAATAAGTAAAAGCGGCAATAATCTTCAAAACACAAAATATAGCCAATGTCCCTACTCCTCAGGCGGAGCCGCATCCTCGGGCTCAACCTCCTCAAAACCTGCATTAAAATCTACAGTCCCACAAAATGGAACCGCAGGTAAGTAAAACCCAAAAAGCTCAAAGACAATAAATATATTAAAACAACTAACGCTATGCATGCACATGATGACCAAAGCGTAAAATCCGAGAAAAACACCATTTCTCAAATATCACAATTTTCCACACACGCCAAAAATCACCATTTGGCACCAAAGATAGAATTCCAGGAATAATTACATTAATTCCAATTTTTATCGTATGCACCATGGCCTCCCCTAGGGACCATCCACATACTCTGGCTTCCCATCTTCACCCCACGGGTAACGACCGTGCAAGTGATACATGAGTGATGCCCAGTTCCGCGCCCACCGCGTACATAGCCAGGCATCCTCTGACCCCCGCCAGCCCGAGGAGTCACAGAGTCGGATCGAGAGCGCTACCATCCCGTCCAAGTCCTAGGAAAAAGCCCCAGGGGACGACACTCAGTATATTCCGCTCCCGAGTGTCTAGAGGAGCTCCACCGAGATAATATCCCATCTCGGCTTGGGGGTGATACACACACACCCGAAAAGTCTTAAATATTGTTTCTCAAAATACACACCCACACATGCGTGCACAATGCCATGAACTCAACCAATTACTAACAGTTATCAGTACAACCAGATAACCAAAACACAGTTTATAAAACATGTTAGTGCAAAAATATATTAAAGTCTTAAAAGTCTTTTGGAGAAATACTTACAGCACTTGGAAATAATTTTAGGAGGATCACGGAAGAGCTGGAAGCACCAAAACAGCAACTCCACAGTGTAAAAACACTGTGGCCGAATACACTGTAAACCTAAATTCCAATGGAGTCAAACGAAGACTTGAAATTGATGGGGTAGAGCCTATGGGAGGTGGTGAAGCTAATGGAAGCAACTGTTGGCCGTGGGTGGCGGCCGAAACGGCGGTTTAAGGCCACAAAGGTGAAATCGGAGAGGGTGTTCGAAGGGGCGGCTCCGGCGACGGATCGGGGCCGAAAATGGGTCGGTTAGGACGACAAAGTGCCGGTGATCAAGTGGTGAAGAAATGGTGGCCAATGGTGGCCGGATGGCGGCGGAACGGCGAAGAGAAGCCCACGGCTTAGCACAGCTCACGGCGGCGTTAGGCGGCTTGAAAACTTATGGGTGAGGTCGCCGGTGGCTGAGGGACCGAACGGCACTGGCGGTGTCGGCCACGGCGACCGGCGGTGTCGGCCACGGCGGCCGGCAACGGTGACAGTAGGCTAAGGACAGATCGGACGTGAGAGAGGAGAGAGAGAGTACGCGAGCTGGGCGTTCGAACGGGGAAGAGAGAAGAAAAAGAAGAAAAAGAAAAGAAAAGGAAGAGAAAAAGGAAAGAGGAAAAGAAAAGATGGGGAAAAGAAATGAGGTCCAATCCTCACCACTTTCGAGTCACAACTGATCCTAAAAAAAAAACTATTTTTAAAACAATAAATTAAATAAATCAAAATAAACTCAAAACTAATTAAAATAAAATATTAAACTCCAGTAATAAACATACTTTAAAATAAAAAGCAGTTAAATTGCATAACACTAATTAAAATTAATCAAACGCAGTGAAATGTTTTAAATAAAACAATAATAATTTTAAAACCCATAAACAAAACAATTTAAAGCAAAGATCAATTTAAATCCGAAATAATAATTAATAAGAAGAAAGCCCAATAAAATAATTTTCACAACTTAAAATATTATAAAATAATATTCTAAAACTCCCAAAATTCTAAAACTAGAGAATCAATCATTAAATTAATTAAAATAATCCTTCATTAAAATACACTAAAATACGGGGTGTTACATACACTATAGTAGCTATATAACTAATAAGTACTATATATATATATTAATTATATTGACTTGTATAGCTATCATAACTTATAATATAATAGCTATAGCTATATAGTAGCTATATATAATACTTACACTATGGTAGCTATATAAATAATAAGTACTATATATATATTAATTATATCAACTTTTTTTTTATTAAGAGAAGGTGGTCACATGTCCGATAGTGACCCCTGCTCAAGTTTATTGATGAGCCATCACTTGTGTCGGATGAATACCGTGGTAACAATCACAGTACTTGGCATTTACAAAGAATAAAACCCCAGTTACCCAAAAAAGCCAAGAATACCTATAACCAAAGCCAAAAACGCACCATCTGATGATCGCTTTCAACAGATGAGGAAGACCCGTTTGACCTAACCATTCATGGGAGACACCACTACTTCCTAGCTGGGCCAAAAAGTCGGCAGCCTTATTTCCTTCTTGATATATGTGATTAACATAAAAGTCAATCTCTTCCAACATCTTTACAACGTCTTCCCAAAAATCCTCTAGGTACCAAAAAGTACATCTTCCGTTTCTAATCCAATTCACTACTATTAAAGAGTCCATTTCAATAATAAGGTTATTGAACCTTGCAATGTTTAAGACCTGTCCGAAGAGCCATCACTTCCTCAAGATTGTTACTACCATGCCCAACCGACTCGGAAAAAGCATATACCACTTTCCTGAGCTCATTTCTAACAACTCCTCCTACCCTCAACATTCCTGGATTATTAATGCTACTTCCATCCACATTCATTTTAAGCCACCCTCTCATTGGCTTCACCCATCTTACTACCTTAAAGGCTTCTTTTTCCTTGCAATAATAGGAAGATTGAAAGAGTTTAAAACCTTAATATCACTTTCCACTAGCCGAGAAGCCTTGCTAATTTTAATGCCAACCCAATGAATCCAATACTTTACCGATCTCCATAAAACATGAACCTTTTCTTTCTTACCTTCCATCCTGGCTTTACATCTCCACTTCCATAAGTTCCAGGAAATGATCATAGGTACAAAGCCAATTAGACTGCCAAGTTGTGATGTTTTTGATGCTCTTCGAAACCAAGTCTCCACTGTTGCTTTCCAAGACCGGATTGGGGCAAATGGAATTCCCAATATGTTTGAGCTGAATTTCCAAATGACCGCCGCAATGTTCCCACTATACAACACATGATTGATATCTTCCACGACACCTTGTTAACAGCACTCACACTTTGAAACTATAGGCACTCCAAGTTTTCTTATACGGTCATCAACACTCAGGCTTGAATTTAGGGCCTTCCACATTAGCACAGAAAAACGTCTTAGGAATTGCTACATTCCATTCCAATCCGCCCATTGACGCTTCTAGTTACTACCCCGAACAAGAATCCAGACACTCCTAGAAGTGAAATAGCCATCCGAACTTCCCAACCAAATGAGCTTGTCATCACCTATCCTTCGACCCTTGACTTCGTTGACAATATCTTTGGATTTTTCAGGCCCTACTAGCTGTTCCAGTTTATCCGAATCCCAGCTATTATTCAGCATAATTTGTTTTATCTTCAAATTCAAGTCACCCACAATCGGGGTAGTGCTCCCTCAGGGGACCAGAGCACAGCCAATTAACCTTCCAAAAATACACATTCCCCTCACAAATTATCCACTTAGAATGTAAAAGAGCAAAAGGTACTTCTTTAGCTAAAGATTTCCAGAATTGGGTACCTCTAGAAGTGTTAATGTCCAGCGGGTGCACACCATGCATATACTTTGCACAAAAATACTTTTGTCAAATAGAGTCTGAACATAGCAAATTCCAGGTGAATTTTAGATGTAACGATCTTTGAACATCACCTAAATTCCTCAACCCAACCCCTCCCTCATCCACCGGTTTGCAAAGATTGTCCCATTTAATCCATTTTTTCTTAGAACTCCCATTATTAGAGCCCCAAAAAAAGTACTCAATATCTTATTAATCTGAGTATACACCATTTTCGGAACATGCATTACCGAAAGAAGATGAATTGGCATACTTAACAATACCTACTTTAAGAGAATCAACCTCGCCCCAGCGGAGAGGAAATTAATTTTCCAACCTTCAATCTTATTTCGAATTCTTTGAATAATATCTTGGAAATGTATTGACTTCAATCTTCCAGATACGATTGGTACCCCTAAATATTTGAACGGAAACACCCCTTCCGAGAACTAAGTGATGGATAAAAGATGCCTCTGTCTACCACTATTAATATGCTTAGAGAAAAAAAATAAGAGATTTGGCACTTTTTAGGTGTTGACCCTACCATGAAGCATAGGTGCGCAAAGTATCGACAATCTCCAATATAGAAGATTTTCCTCCATTGGAGAAAATTACCATATCATCAGCGTATAATAAATGAGAAATTATAGGGCCATGTCTCGGGTGAGAGTAACACTTTACTCTTCTATCTACTAACTTCTTCTTAATCAAACAGGAAAGCACCTTCTCCACTAAAATGAATAAATACGGTGATAAATGATCTCCTTGACAGAGACCCCTTCCACCCTTAAAGAACCCCTTTGTAGTGCCATTCATAACAATCAAATATCACGGTATAGTAACACATTGTATCAGAAGCTGGCGAACTTTCAGAGAGAAACCAAAATCATCTAGTACACGAAATAAGAACTCCCAGTCAATCGTATCATAGGCTTTTACAAAGTCAATTTTCATCAATATGTTACCTCTGCGAGCTTTTTTATTAATATCATGGATAATCTCTTGAGTGAGACTAACATTTTCAAAAATACTTCTACCCGGTAGAAAAGATCCTTGCTCCTTTGAAATTATTCTGCTAAAGATTGTTGTAAATCTGTTCACTAGTATCTTAGAGCAGATTTTATAGACCACAGAACACAGACTAATCGGTCTAAAATTCCCAAACGACATGGGATTCTATACTTTAGGAATTAGAATAATATAAGAGGTAGTGTAGAACCTTGGAAGTTTAGCCCTGCTAAAAAAATCAGTAATTGATTCTAATAAATCTTCTTGTACTAAGCACCAACATTGCTGATAGAAAGCTGACCCAAAGCCATCCGGGCCAGGACCACTGTCCTTGGGAATAGAGAACAGGGCACCTTTAACTTCCTCCACCGAAGGAGAACTGCCAAGCAAATTATTCTCCTCTTCCTAAACATCACCCGCAATTAACTCAGCCAAATCTGGCAGAGACCTCGACTGGTTTGCTTTAAGAAAGTCTTCGAAGTAGACGCAAGCCTCATCATGGATACCTTCCAGCGTGCTAAGCACACGGCCATCAGGAAATTTCATTTCCATCACCCCATTGTGCTTCTTGGACTATAATGCTTTAAAAAAAGATTATGACACTTCACCCTGCGAAACCCAATCTTGCTTAAATTGTTGAGCAAGGCGAGCTTCTTCCCTCTTTAACCATACATCAAGCTCCATTTTATTAGCTAATACATCCACTTCCACATCTTTCGAAAAACATTTTTGCAAACTAGCTTCGCCTACTTCCAGTTTTATTTCTAGCTCTTTAAAATGTTTCCCAGTCCAACCAAAAACCTCCTTATTCCAAATTCTAAGTACCTATTTGAGCCTCTTCAATTTTTCGGCTAGCTTCCACAAACCAATTCCATTAACCTCTCCCTGCTAGGAACTAGACACACACCTCCAAAAATCCTCATGAGTAGTCCACATAGAATGAAATTTAAAGGATACTGGACCATGCCTGGATGAAGGTTCCGAGAGCCCCAAGAGCATTGGTGAATGATTTGAGGACCTTCTGGGCAGGTAATGAGTCCTACCCGAGGGGAACAGATCCATAAATTTTAGGTTACATAAGGCTCTATCAAGCCTTGCCCATGAGTGTGCCAACCCGAATTGCCCATTGCACCATGAGTATTTGTTACCCAAAAAAGGCATCTCCACCAGTCCGCCATTGTCAATGAAAGAACAGAAGTCCTCCATTGTCGTAAGCAACCTCGAACTTCCACCACGTCTTTCACTATTATTCCGCAAAATATTAAAATCCCCCATAAGCATAAGAGGCAACTGCAAGTTATTGATTACAAGCAAATCAGCCCATAAAGACCTCCTGTCTAAGTACTGGCATTTTTCATAGACAATTGAAATAAAAAACTGGAATTGATAAGCAAAGAAATATGCTAATTTGAAGCGCCCATGACATCTACCTATAGCCCAGCAGTCCAGAAACACCAAATTTTGCTAGTATGATCTGCATTAGACAGACTGTCATTAAAAGATAGGAGGTTTTTCCAGTAACTCAGCTGCCGATCATCCCAGAATGGCTATGCTAGGAAAAGGATAGAAGGCTTATGCATACGAACCAATGACCGCAGTCACTTTTTGGAGGTGCCTAGGCCTCGTATATTCCAAAACATCAATTTACTAATCATTGAGTATGTTGAGAGGGCCTACTCGGAGCCCTTATAGAACTTCTTAAAATTCTTTTGCGAATCAGTTTTCCTCATTAGTTCAGAGTCAGAGGTTCCATCCTTATCCTTCGCAAGATGCGGCAGACTGCCCTCATCATCAGATCTTAGCTCCATACTGACATGTTCTTGGTTAAAAATTACCATCTGCAAATCCTACGAAACAGAACCCTTTTTAACTCCCGGTTGCATCGGAGTATTACCTTTCAAACCATCCATGGGAGGAGTAATCACAACATTCGACATCTGTTTAGAGTACAGCACCGAAACCAACTCGCTACCAGATTTGGTTCCACTTGGTTCTCCACACGTCAACAGATCATTCTTATGCATTAAGGGCTCAACATCCGCCCTATCAACCTCAGTCTCCAACGACACAAACCCTGCAACATTCCCATCCTTTAACATATGATCATTGGCCTCTACATTTTGCAAAACCAAGACAGGGGACGACTCTAAGTTCTTTCCAAACTTATCTTTGTTTGTGTTGACCTCATCTTCCTTCTCCTTATGAACCCAGACTCTTTTTGATTTAATAGTCTTCAAAGTCTCGGGCTCTTTTCCATCCTTCAGCTTAAATTTACATGTCTTCAGATTATGGCCTAGCACTTTGCAGCAAGAACAAAAGGCCTTACTCCACCTCTTGTGTGGCGCCCCCAACTTCCATGTACGGACACACATGCAAATCGAGACACCGGGATGATGACGACACGGTCACGCACCCTATCGACATGTGCTAAGTGTGTGCAATGCAACACGTGTACAATAAACAATACGCAGCGGAAAGGTTAAGTCAAATAACTAAGTACTAGAGTTTAATAAAATACCAGAGTACTAAAAATCCACATGTCAACATAATACGATTTTTTTGTTTACAAAACAAACATCAAATCAAATTAAATACAATAAGCAAAAGCGGCAATAATCTTCAACACAAAATATAGCCAATGTCCCTACTCCTCAGGCAGAGCCGCATCCTCGGGCTCAGCCTCCTCAAAACCTGCATCAAAATCTACAGTACCAAAAAGATGGTACCGCAGGTAAGTAAAATCCAAAATGCTCCAAGACAATAAATATATTAAAACAACTAATGCTATGCATGCACATGATGCCAAAAATCCCGAGAAAAAACACCATTTCTCGAAAATCACAATTTTTCCACACATGCCAAAAATCACCTTTTGGCACAAAATAACAATCCAGGAATAATTACATTAATTTTAATTTTTAAACGTATGCACCATGGTCTCCCCTAGGGACCATCCACATACTCTGGCTTCCCATCTTCACCCCACGGGTAACGACCGCTCAAGTGATACATGAGTGATGCCCAGTTCCGCGCCCACCGCGTACATAGCCAGGCATCCTCTGACCCCCGCCAGCCCGAGGAGTCACGGAGTCGGATCGAGAGCGCTACCATCCAGTCCAAGTCCCGGGCAAAAGCCCCAGGGGATGACACTCAGTATATTCCGCTCCCGAGTGTCTAGAGGAGCTCCACCGAGATAATATCCCATCTCAGCTTGGGGGTGATACACACGCACCCGAAAAGCCTTAAACACAAGCTCTTAAAACACACACCCACGCATGCGTGCACAATTCCATGAAAGCAATAATTAACCAACAATTCAACAGTTATCAGCATCAACAGATAACCAAAACACAATTTATAAAACAGGTTAGTGCAAAAATATATTAAAGTCTTAAAAGTCTTTTGGAGAAATACTTACAGTGCTTGATAATAATTTTAGGAGGATCACGGAGGAACTGGAAGCACCGAAACAGCAACTCCACAGTGTAAAAACACTGTGGCCGAATACACTGTAAATCCAAAATTACACGGAGTCAAACGAAGACTTGAAATTGATAGGGTATGGCCTAATGAGGTCGGTGAAGCTAATGGTATCGAAAGTTGGCCGTGGGTGGCGGCCGAAACGGTGGTTTAAGGCCACAAAGTTCAAATCGGAGAGGGTGTTCGTAGGGGTGGCTCCGGCGATGAATCGGGGCCAAAAATGGGTCGGTTAGGACAGCAAGGTGCCGGTGATGAAGTGGTGAAGAAATGGTGGCCAATGGTGGCCGGACGGCGGCGAAACTGCGAGGAGAAGCCTACGGCTTCGCACGGCTACTGGCGGCTAAAGGCGGCGTTAGCCGGCCTGAAAATTTATGGGTGAGGTCGCCGGTGGCTGAGGGACCGAACGGCACCGGCTGTGTCGACCACGGCGGCCGACAACAGCGACGGCAAGGGCAAACCCGACTGGACGTGAGAGAGGAGAGAGAGAGGGTGCGAGCTGGGCGGTCTGAACGGGAGAAAGAGAAGGAAAAAGAAGAAAAAGAAAAGAAAAGGAAGAGAAAAAGAAAAGAGGAAAAGAAAAGATGGGGAAAAGAAATGAGTTCCAATCCTCACAACTTTCGAGTCACAACTGATCGTCAAAAATATTATTTTTAAAACAGTAAATTAAATAAATCAGTTTAAACTTAAAACTAATTAAATAAAATATTAAACTCAAACAATAACATTTTTTAAAATAAAAAGCAATTAAATTGCAGAACACTAATTAAAATAAATCAAACGCAGTGAAATACTTTAAATAAAACAATAATAATTTTAAAACCCATAAACAAGTCAATTTAAATTAAAGATCAATTTAAATCCAAAACAATAATTAACAAGGAAGCCTAATAAATTAATTTTCACAACTTAAAGTATTATAAAATAATATTCTAAAACTCCCAAAATTCTAAAACTAGAGAATCAATCATTAAATTAATTAAAATAATCCTTCATTAAAATACACTAAAATACGGGGTGTTACAATCTCCCCCCTTTAAAATAAATTTCGTCCTCAAAATTGTAGGGTCAAACATCAATGCTAAAGACAGGCATGAGATGCGACTAAAAGTAAGCTTAAGAGACATACCGACATTCATCCAACAAATACGGGTATTGTTCCCTCAAGTCTGCTTCTTTTTCCCAAGAGAAATCTTGAGCCAAAGGATCACCCCAAGCTACCTTCACCAAAGGTATCGACTTAGATCTCAACCTTTGCTCCTTCCAATCTACAATCTGCATTGGGGCAACCTTCTAAGTACGGTCAGGCTGAAGTTGAATGCGTTCAGGATCGACAAAACGCCGCTCTTGCTGACCAAAAATTTTCTTCAACAAGGACACATGGAACACATTATGATCTTCTCCGAAATACTCTGGCAAGGAAATTCCGTAAGCAACAGCCCCAACCTTCTCCAAAATCTGAAAAGGTCCAACATACCTTGGGCTAAACTTTCCTCTCTTACCAAAGTGCTTAACGCCTTTCATAGGAGAGACTTTGAGATAAACCCAAACACCTTCCTCAAAAGACAAAACTCTTCTCCTTGAGTCTGCATAGCTTTTCTGTCGACTCTGCGCTACTGCCATTTTAGCTCTTATAATTCGGACCTGCTCTTGCATTTCTTGGATTAATTCAGGCCCAATTAATTTCCTCTCGCCAACTTCATCCCAACACAAAGGCGATCTGCACTTCCTCCCATACAACGCTTCATACGGAGCCATCTGAATGGAGGCATAGAAACTATTATTATAAGAAAACTCTAAAAGCGACAGGTGATTTTCCCAGCTTCCCTGAAATTCCATGATACAAGCTCTCAGCATATCCTCCAAGGTCTGAATAGTACGCTCAGATTGACCATCAGTCTGAGGGTGATAAGCAGTACTGAACCTTAACTTAGTGCTTGAAGCTGCCTGTAAACTCTTCCAAAAATGGGACGTGAACCGCGGGTCCCTGTCCAATACAATACTCTTGGGTACTCCATGCAAACGCACTATCTCCTTAACATACAACCGAGTAGCCCATTGCCTGACTGGTTGTAGAGTCTCTGCCTGAAGCTGGTGCACCGGGCATTTCCTATCGTGTGGCTCCCTGCATAACAATTATTCAAACTTCAATAATCTTCTTGCCATACTGAATTAAACCAGGTTAATTTAGATGGTGACTTTGTTTTGAAGTTAAACTAGCAGGTTAATCATGTGTGTTCTGGGTAATTTAGATTCCTCCACACCCATTCCATCAATCATTTATCCTTAAATTAAGGACCCAGATTATGGTTTGGCACAATGGTAGGTTCAAGCTAGCTCTTTAAATATTACCGAATAGCTCAACAAGATCAACCACATTAAGTCCTTGTCGCTTGAACTTGGTGAGGATAGTCTGGAATGTGTTGTTTGGTGCAGGGATGTTGTTGTTTGAGCCACTCAAGCTTGCACCTCTAGAGTCCCTTCTTCCTAATGGAACCTCCCAGCTGGGTCCACCACTCTGCATATTCAAACCATGGTCAAGTTCTGATTACACACACACACACACACACACATGTTGGCTAGCCAAAAGTTGTTTTCAGGTAAAAGTATATTTTCCCCATCAACAAATTATAAAGTTTTTACATTTTGTACCTCAAGCTAACAAAATTCAAACATTGCACGTTCAAACTATAAAAAAAAATGACATTTTATGCCCTAAGAATTATTGTTGTTGAGGTGAAAGAAAAAAAGGTCATGTGGCACAATCTTAACTATAAAAAATCTCAATGGACTTAGCAAAAAACTCATTTTCTTTTATATAGTTTAGGGATGCAAAATATATTTTCGCTTATTTCTGTCATGCAGCAAAATTATGACAAGACTATAAAAATGTGTCACTTTACTAGAACAGTGGAGTCTCTAGTAGCTAGAGCCACAACATCAGCACAAGATACTGTATGTGGGCACTCTTTCTCCAATCAGATTTTATCCCGTCCAAAACTTCAAACCCTCGAGCAGAGTTCCTGTTTGGGCTCGATCTGTTCTCACTGACTATGCTTCCGCTGCTGTCCAACAATAGGGATGCGTCGTAGCCCTGCAAAAATATGAAGAGTTTTTTGGATATAAGTTGACATGCATGCATGGATAATGCAGTGTAGTCTTTATAATCTGTTAAATGAGATGAGTTTTGGGAAGTTGGAAGACCTGGACAAAACAATCGTGGAAATGGAGCCTAAGCAATGAAGTTTCCATGCGAGCTTCTTTGGCCACTATGGACATCAGAATCTGTTGCACTTTTGGGCACGAGTGATCATAAAACTGTGGGTAGAGGTAACCCCATGGGTCTTGCTAGAAAAGTAGCAAAGGGGAGCAAAGGCAAAAAGAGAACGAACAAAGAAAGGTATCAAACATTATTATTATTGTCTCTCTCTCTCTTTTTGTCCCAATACTTTCAATATCAAGACCCCTCTCTGTATAAAACACTTGCAAAGAAATGTTCATGACCTGTAATGATGAAAGTTGATGAATGGTTAGGGGGATTTATAGGGGAAACTTTTTGTAGACATTTGACAAAGTCCTACGTAATTAAGATACATGGACATGGAGAGAGAGAGAGAGAGAGGGAGAGAGAGAGAGCAAGAGAGATGGGAAGGGAAAAAAGTTGGAGTTGGTAATTAAACACTAAACTACTTCTGTTTACCATGTTTTTTTTTTAGTCGACCATGGCCGTTTCCTAGGATCATCTTATATAACTAGTGTGGGCAATATGTTTGTCTATGCCTTCCGTATCACCCTCATTCATGAAAGCCCATTTTTACGCACCCAAAAGTATTAATTGTATGCATGTGAATGGATGACTATACGATGTAACTATTGTACGTATTTTCTAAAGAAAAGAAAGGAAGTTCGAGGTCTTTGCCCCGAGCTTCAGAACGATGCTTTAAAAGAGACGCGAAGAAAGTGTTTTAAAACATGTCCCTGAGAACCGATGTTAAGATGCCCCTACGAACTGATGTTTTAAACGATGCCATGAAAAGATGACGTTTAAGCCATGCTTTTAAACGAAAAGAATGTTTTCCAACGAAAAGATGTTTTTCCATGAAAGCATGAAAAGAAATGAAAAGAAAAGAAATGAAATGAATGCCCATGCCCATGAAATGAAATGAATGAAAGTCTCGTCTCTTTAGAGCCGACATGAATGAATGAATGAATGAAAAGAACGGCATGTGGCATTAAATGAATGTATGAAAACACGTAACGGCCATATGAATGTACGGAAAGGGGTACCCAATGAATGAACGGGCAGATTGCAATGCCGGGCCGTAGTATCTGATAGTGCACCCAGTGCTGCACCCTGATGGAAAGGGATTCCAACCCGTGGCCATGGGTGAATCCATCGGCTCAAAAGGCCGCTAACCCCAGCACGCGGGGCGTAACAACGTGCACAGGCCTATGAAAGAAAAGAAAATAAAAGAAAAGAAAATGAATGTATGAATGCATTGCATTCTTCAAGAAATGAAGCTAGTGACGGGGGAAAGGTTTTTAAAGAAAAGAAAAGCATGTTTAAGAAAGAAAAGCCCCCGTTCACTGATGTTTTTAATGAAAGCATGTATGCATGTATGTATAGTATGTATGGAATGATGAATGCATGAATGAAAACCTACGTTGCTATATTTTAACGGTATGAAGTAACGCTTACTGAGTATTCGACTCATTTTAGTTTTTATGTGTGCCCCTCCCCCCACAGGAAACTAAATGGGCAGTACGCCCAGGAGGGACATAGCCAAAGGGAAAGAGCACGGAGGTCTAGGCATGAAGGTTTTAAACGCACGAAAATGTCTTTTTATTTTAAGGAATTTTATTTCCCACTCCAAAACCCTTTTATCACCAAAGCACTTTTTATTTTATAACGTAGAGTCTTGCACCCTGGGAAGGACTGTAAAAGGTTTTAAATAGGACGATAATTCCCGTCGTTTATTTTCTAAAATATTTTCCAAAAAGGTCCACCCCAAGGACGGCCGTTACAGTAAGAGAGGAAAGCTTAGCCCAAGGTATGTTGGACCTTTTCAGATTTTGGAGAAAGTTGGGGCTGCTGCTTACAGAATTGCCTTGCCAGAGTATTTCGGAGAAGTTAATGATATGTTCCATGTGTCCTCGTTGAAGTAAAGTTTTGGTCAGCAAGAGTTGCATTTTGTTGACCTAGAACGCATTCAACTTTAGCCTGACCTTACTTATAAGGTTGCCCCGATGCAGATTGTAGATTGGAAGGAACAAAGGTTGAGATATAAGTCGATACCTTTGGTGAAGGTAGCTTGGGGTGATCCTTTGGCTCAAGATTTCTCTTGGGAAAAAGAAGCAGACTTGAGGGAACAATACCCGTATTTGTTGGATGAATGTCGGTATGTCTCTTAAGCTTACTTTTAGTCGCATCTCATGCCTGTTTTTAGCATTGATGTTTGACCCTACAATTTCGAGGACGAAATTTATTTTAAAGGGGGGAGATTGTAACACCCCGTATTTTAGTGTATTTTAATGAAGGATTGTTTTAATTAATTTAATGATTGATTCTCTAGTTCTAGAATTTTGGGAGTTTTAGAATATTATTTTATAATATTTTAAGTTGTGAAAATTATTTTATTAGGCTTCCTTGTTAATTATTGTTTTGGATTTAAAGTATTTCACTGCGTTTGATTTATTTTAATTAGTGTTATGCAATTTAATTGCTTTTTATTTTAAAGAATGTTATTGTTGGAATTTAATATTTTACTTTAATTAGTTTTAAGTTTAAACTGATTTATTTAATTTACTGTTTTAAAAATAATTATTTTGAGGATCAGTTGTGACTCGAAAGTTGTGAGGATTGGACCTCATTTCTTTTCCCCATCTTTTCTTTTCCTCTTTTCTTTTTCTCTTCCTTTTCTTTTCTTTTTCTTCTTTTTCCTTCTCTTTCCCGTTCGGACCGCCCAGCCCGTCCCACTCTCTCTCTCCTCTCTCACGTTCAGCTCGGCTTCTTCCTTACCGTCGCCGTTGCTGGCCCAGTGGTCGACACTGCCGGCACCATCCTCCTCCCCAGTTGCCGGCGAGTCAACCTCACCAGTTTCAGACCACCCCGCGCCGCCGTTTGCCTCCGAGAGCCGTGCGAAGCCGCAGGCTTCTCTTCACCGTTTCGCCGCCGTCCGGCCACCATTGGCCACCATTTCTTCACCACTTCATCACCAGCACCTTGCCGTCCTAACCGACCCATTTTTTGCCCTGATCCGTCGCCGGAGCCGCCCCTATGAACACCCTTTCCGATTTGTACTTCGTGGCTATAAACCGCCGTTTCGGCCACCACCCACGGCCAACTTTCGATACCATTAGCTTCACCGACCTCATTAGGCCCCTCCCGATCAATTTCAAGTCTTCGTTTGACTCCGTTGGAATTTGGGTTTACAGTGTTTTTACACTGTGGAGTTGCTGTTTCGGTGCTTCTAGTTCCTCCGTGATCCTCCTAAAATTATTTTCAAGCGCTGTAAGTATTTCTCCAAAAGACTTTTAAGACTTTAATATATTTTTGCACTAACTTGTTTTATAAACTGTGTTTTGGTTATCTGTTGGTACTGATAACTGTTGGATTGTTGGTAATTGTTACTTTTATGGCATTGTGCACGCATGTGTGGGTGTGTATTTTAAGAAACTGTGTTTAAGGTTTTACGGGTGCGTGGGTATCACCCCCAAGCCGAGATGGGATATTATCTCGGTGGAGCTCCTCTGGATACTCGGGAGCGGAATATACTAAGTGTCATCCCCTGGGGCTTTTGCCCGGGATTTGGACGGGATGGTAGCGCTCTCGATCCGACTCCGTGACTCCTCGGGCTGGCGGGGGTCAGAGGAGGCATGGCTATGTATGCGGTGGGCGCGAAACTGGGCATCACTCATGTATCACTTGCACGACCGTTACCAGTGGGGTAAAGATGGGAAGCCAGAGTATGTGGATGGCTCCTAGGGGACGCCATGGTACATACGGTTAAAATTGGAATTATTGTAATTATTCCTGGATTTCTATTTTTGTGCCAAATGGTAATTTTTGGCGTGTGTGGGAAAATTGTGATTTTCGAGAAATGGTGTTTTTTCGCGGGGTTTTACGCTTGGGTCATCATGTGCATGCATAGCGTTAGTTGTTTTAATATATTTATTGTCTTGGAGCATTTTGGGTTTTACTTACCTGCGGTACCATCTTTTTGGTACCATAGATTTTGATGCAGGTTTTGAGGAGGCTGAGCCTGAGGATGCGGCTCCGCCTGAGGAGTAGGGACATTGGCTATGTTTGTGTTTGAAGATTATTGCCGCTTTTGCTTATTGTATTTAATTTGATTTGATGTTTGTTTTGTAAACAAAAATCGTATTATGTTGACATGTGGATTTTTAGTACTCTGGTATTGTATTAAACTCTTGTACTTAGTTATTTGACTTAACCTTTCCGCTGCGTATTGTTTATTGTACACGTGTTGCATTGCACACACTCAGCACATGTCGATGGGGTGCGTGACCGTGTCCGTACATGGAAGTTGGGGGCGCCACAGCAAAAGTATTAGTCTTCAATGGGGCAAGCCAATAGATACATATGGAGAGGAGAGAGGACCTCGCGATATATATAGAAAACTTATGGAGTCGTCCCACTAGAGATTCAAATTTCCCGAATAAAACCCTTAAGCTTCCCAACAAGGTTTAGGAAATTTCCAGAATACAACCTTTAAAGCTTCTTGACCTACATATGTAATTTACCACATTAAATAGGATATAATCCTATATTACTAAGGTGCTAAAAACCTCAAATGATCACTCAACATATTGGGTTTAACCAAAGTACATTATGAGCTATATATCTAACTCGTTTTTATAAAACACAAAATATGCAATCAAATGAAGCCCATATTTTGAAAATATTCTAACACTACAATACGATGATATTTCACAAGCATTGACTTCTCTGACTCTTGAAAATAGCACTCATGCACTCATGACGTGAATGGACTGAATACACTGGTGCTCCTGCCTACAGGACTAGTATCTTAGGTGTGCTCTCTAATCTTCATCAATATATCACTAATGATGCTTTTCTAATTGATGATGGTAGTCTCCGTAATCACAAACATTGGTGACACCTTTATTCATAGTGGAGATTCTATGATTAAATTAAAAGATATTTTACTTGTTCTTGATTTGGCAAATTTTTTTTTTTTTTTTTATCAATTAGCTAATTAATAATGGATTATCCTTATAATTGTGAATTTTATGGTGTTGATTTCTTTATTAAGGAAAGGGCTACCAATCGACATTGTTGAACGGACAACGGAAGGGTAACTCATATGTGCCGCCTCCGCTACTTGAAGCACACTTCTCCACTTGATTTCGAACTATTTTTGAAAAAGTGTGGCATCAACGGTTGGGACATCCCCAAACATCTCTACACTTAGTGTTCTTGGTTCTCAAGGCCTTATTTCTTGTTCTCAACAAAAATAAAAACAACTCTCCTTGTGAGAGTTGTTAGTTAGGCAAAATGACCAAACTTCCATTTTTACCCTCTTCTACTATTGGTTTAAATGTATTTGATAAAGTTTATTGTGATTTATGGAAACCCGACCTAGTTTTATTTGTTGGAAAATTTCAATATTATGCATGTTTTGCTAATGCTTTTTCTAAATATATGTTGTTTATTTCTTTACGGGAAAAAAATCTGATTTTTCAATGCCTTTATTTTATTTGAAAAATTTGCTGAATGTCAATTCAATAAAAATATCAAAATCTTTCAAACCAATGGTGGTGGTGAGTTCACCAATGCCCAACTCAATCTTCACCTTCAATAGCAAGGTATTCTCCATTAACACTCATGCCCTCGTACCTCTAAACAGAATGGCTCGGTGGAACGATGACATCGAACAATTTGTGAATTAGGTATAACCTTACTTTTTCAAAGCGGTGTTCCAAAATGTTTTTGGGTCAAAATTTTTTCAACAGTCATTTTCTTAATATATCGTCTTTCTTTCACTACATTAGATCTTAACTCACCATTTGGCATTAAACCTTCTTCATGGTCATTATCCAGACTAGACATCTCTTCGGGTATTTGGGGTCTAAATGCTACTCATATACTTGGGACAATAAGCACAACAAATTTGATCTAAAAACTCTCCCATGTATTTTTATGGGCTATAGTAACAAACACCAAGGGTATAAATGCTACCACCTCTCGTCGGACCTTCATCTCCTAACATGTTGTTTTTTATGAATCCACCTTTCCTTACAAATAGCCTAGGAATCTCCACCTCCCTCCCACTTCTGACCAAAGTTTATCCACATTTATGGATTGGCGTTCACCAAGCTCTACACTTTCTAACCCAACGAGTGTCTCTAGTGTCTCTTCTATGTAGGTACCTCTTCCACTAGCTAACAGCACGTCACCCGTGATTGGCGCCACCCCTATACCATCTTTAACTCCCAGGGAGCTATCTCCTCTGGCTTCATCCCGAGTCGAGCCTCCTAGTGCCCAACATGATGACCTTCCCCCCTTTGCCGACACCCCTTCCCACCCATTGATCCACTCATTTTGGATCCTCCTTGCACAATATGGTAACCCACTCTCAGGCTGGGATTCGCAAACCCAACCTGAAGTACACCAACTATCACACTGTTGTTGACCTTCCCAAGGAACCAAAGACAATATGCTCCACCCTTAACCATGCTGGCTTGACCAAAGCACTGCAAGATGAGATCCAAGCTCTCCAAGACAACAACACTTGGAAACTCGTGCCTCGTTCCTCTCACATGGATTTTATTGGTTGCAAGTGGGTCTTCAAGACCAAAATCAATGCCGATGGTACTCTCGATCGGTTGAAAGCTCGCCTTGTTGCCAAGGGCTTCCAAAAAATTGATGGTGTCAATTATATAGAGACATTCTCTCCTGTAATCAAGCTTGGCACCGTTTAGATCATTCTTAGTATTGCCCTTGTTCGCCATTGGGATATTTGCCAACTCGATGTCAAGATTGCCTTCCTTCGTGGTGATCTCCAGGAGGACGTGTTTATTGACCAACCTCCAAGTTTTATCCATCCTACTTTTTATTCTTAGGTTTGGAAAATAAACAAGGCCTAATATGGCTTAAAACAGGCCTCTCGCATCTAGTTTGATAAATTTGGTACTTTCCTTATTGCCTATGGTTTCTAGTGTAGCTCTACTGACCTTTCACTTTTCATATATCACTCATCTCTAGGCTTTAGTGTGCATATTTGAGATGCACATTTGGTGCATCCTAACATTGTCCTAAAATAAAATAACAATATATTAACATAACCGCTTCCCAGCGGTTGAGCTATAATTCGTAGAAAAACAGCCCTCTATTCAACTCAAGCCATGTAAGAAAATACACTGTAATCTGAACAGGCTCAACCACAGAGAATCAAGAGTTGTATGTATGTGCTAGCCCTTTCCCTTCTCATTTGCACCGCCCCTCTATGCCCCTCTCTTCCTCGCTGCCCCAATCTCAGTCCAATGATGACATCGACGCAAATTGCCCCTCTCTTCCTCGTTGCCTCCCTTTACACTGCCCCAATCTCAGTTTGACGCCGACGCAGCTCAGAAAGTCTGACTCCGATGCAACCAGTTGGCCACAGGGATTTCATGGCTAACACTCATGTATGTGTTTGATTAAATGTCACAAAAGTGGTGGGTGGAAGCTGATTTTCAAAGAAGACGTGAATGGGAAACCTGTTAGATTTATAATGGATTGTAATGGATCATAGGATTGCCTGTTAGATTTATAATTTCAGTGTTTAATGTGGCGGGTTGAAATATAGTTTAGCTAGTTGCATGTTAGATTTTTTTTTTATAAGTCTAGATTACATGAATTGGCATGTGGAGTCCAGATTTATAAGTAAGTCGAGATTTAGAATTTCATTGTTTAATGTGGTTGTTTTGAATAACTATTGAATTTATAATGTGGTGGTTTTGTATGGAAGGAACAAACTTATTGGGTCGATAGTGATGAACTTGAGGCTAAAAGTGTAGACATTCAATGTGATGTGAATGTTGAAGATGGGGTGAATGTTGAAGATGGAGTGAATGTGGAAAATTCGAGTAGTGGTTCTTTGGAGCCATTCATTGGCATGATATTTGACGATGTGGAAGATGTCCAAGCATTTTACAAGGCATATGCAAGATGGAAAGGTTTTGCAATTCGGACGAATCATACTCGGTTGTTGAAAGATGATAAAAAAAATTTTGTGCAGTAGACTATGTTTGCACAAAGGAAGGATATCGACGGGTAAGTCGAAAAGAAAAAGAACGAACAGTTCCTGAACTTGCAGACACAAAGATTGGATGTAAAGAAATTATGGGAATAAGAAAAGATGGTGAAAAGTGGATAGTCAACAAGTTTGTGGTTGGACTTACACCGAGGAGTACTAGTTTGCTTCATGTACCAACATGTAGATTATGTCAGTGTTAAGTAAAGAATCAGGTGGTGACTTTAATGTTGGCTGTATTGGTAATGATGTTGAAAATTCCTTGAGAAATAAAAGGAGAAAAGTATTTGAAGAGGGGGAAGCACAAAAGTTATATTCCTACTTTCTTGATCGACAACTCACAGAACCTGGGCTTGTGAACTCCATGCAAGTTGATAAGGATGGTTGCATGGGAAGTTGTTTTGGATTGATGAACGATCAAGAGCTGCATACCAGTATTTTGGAGATGTTGTTACATTTGATGCCACGTACCTGACCAATATTTATAATATGCCATTTGTGTCATTTTCTTGAGTTAACCATCATCATCAGATCATAATGTTTGGTTGTGCTTTGTTAGTTAATGAAACAGAAGAATCATATACATGGTTATTGAGAACACAGCAAGAGGTAATGCTTAGTAAAACCCCTTCAACTATAATTACCGATGATGACAAGGCGATGACGAAAGCCATTGCAAAGGTACTCCCAAATACAACTCATAGGTTGTGCTTGTGGCACATTTTACAAAAGTTTCCCGAACACTTGGCCTATGTATATAAAAATTTTCTGGACTTTGGTAAAGATTTTCGTTATTGCATCCATGAAACAATAACAACTGATGAGTTTGAGTAAGAATGAGCTTTGATATTAGTGAAGTATGAGCTAGGAGAAAATGCTTGGCTGCAAAATCTTTACAATTGACGAGATAAGTGGGTTCCTGTTTACTTGCATTCAACATTCTGTGCCGGTATGTCAACAACTCAAAGGAGTGAAAGTATGAACAAACTTTTCAAAGATTATATTCGTTCAAGTACAATTGTCAGTGACTTTGTGCATTAGTATGAAAAAGCTATAGATGTAAGGTACTTTAAATAGAAAGAGAAGGATATGTGGACCAAATCTACTCAGGCGATATTGAAGACATGTTTTACAATTGAACAGGAGGCGGCAATGATTTATACAAGAAAGTCTTCATTATCTTCCAAGATGAACTGTTCAATAGTCAACGGTACAAATCAGCAAAATTGTCCAAAGAGGGTGTAAGCACGACATATGGAGTGGTACCTTATGGTAAAGAAATACCTCTCTACCATGTGACAATGGATAGTGGTGAAGGACATGCAACATGTACATGCCACATGTGGGAGTTTATGGGGATTCTTTATAGGCATATCTTGTCTGTTTTTGGCAAGAAATCGAAGTTAGATAGATTGTCACAACATTATGTTCTAGAAAGATTGACTATTAATGCTAAGAGTCGACCCATTCTTGTCATACCATGTTCTGAAGGGCAAGTTCGACAAGGACAAGGTGATCCTACAATGAGAAAAAGCAAGTTGATGATACAACTTTATGACATTGTCGAACTTGGGTCGCAGTCAACAAAAAAACACAATCACCTATGTCTTGCATTGGAGAAGGTTCACAAAGAGTTACTTGCAATGGAAGATCATGTAGAATGTTCACAAAGGGGGGAGTCAACCAATGACCTTCACATGATAAGAAGTCAAGTTGTATCGAACTTGTCACAAATGGTCCAGGATCCACCACGGGTGCCAACAAAAGGACAACCAAAATCTTTGAGAGCGAAGAACCCAAAAGAAACAGAAACAACAAAGAAAAGACATTGTAGTATTTGCAAGAATGAGGGACATGCTAAAAATAATTGTCGTTCAGTGAGGTATAGTAGTGTTGTACTTATTTGTATTTTATCGGTTCTTAATTGAAGAAGTTAATAAAGTTTGTGTTCTTTTGTTCTTTATGTAGGGATTTTGGGCCAACAACTGACAACATATCGATACATTTGGAATCATAGTGAAAATTTTCTTATATCTTGTATGTGGTGATATATTTATCTTTTGTTATGTTTAATTCAACTTGACTTTATCGGTTAATGTAATCCGCCTTTATTTTAATGTGACAGGGAGTAATGTGGCAGTTTGGCTTTCTTCACATGGTCCTTTCTTTAAGTTTGATCATATTGTCCTTCAATTTCTATACCAAGTTTTCTGTACCAATGTGGCAGTTTAACTACAAGACATACTTAGATTTGATCTGGTTGTATTCTCTGGTTGTACCAATCTAGTTGTATTTTCTTTTGGATAATCTATAACATGTATCCACAAATTTGATCTCAGTTTATCTATGACATGTATCCATAAAGAATTTCCAATCTGAAAATTTCCAATCTGAATCTTGGTTTATCTATTATGCTTGGATTCAATCTTAATCTTGGTTTATCTATGACATAGAGAATTTCCAATCTGAAAATAAATAAACTAAGCATCATCTGATCTCAAAATAAACTAATTCAATTTCAAATACATTCAAAACAAGAAGGATGGTCTCATTACATTAACCACATTTAGTACATTCAACTAATCAAAGTGTTAAAAAAAGTACAATGGGTTACATGAGTCATAGCACTGACTGAGATACATTGTAATTTTTTGGATACATAAAAATTACACCACAAACTATTATAAAAAATAACCATGACAAGATTAATATTTTCAAGACTCCCTTGTACCTATTCTCCATTACTTTAAATTTGGATTCTTCGATGCGTAGCCGCTCAAGAAGTACCCTGTCGTTCCTCCGTTCAGCTAACTCCAACGTCATCTTACAGCAGTTGTTTTGCTCACTTTGAAGATCAATCCACTCAAAAAAGCCACATTTTTTATTCATTTTATAGTTTGGACAATTGTAAAATCTTCTACCAAAACTATTTGCTTTTCTAGAAATCCGTAGCTTCACTTGGTAGCCACACTAGCAAAGTGGTCTTTCCAAACTAGCTTTGTCTTCCCCTCTTACGGTCCAAGAACTTGACTCGGAATGAGAACCTGACCTCTTCATTTGCTATTATAATAATGAAGAAAGTAAGCAGTAACTGAAAATCATTTATTATCATTTGGCATTAATCTGAATCATGCTAGCTAAAAAGAGCCCCAGATCAGTAAGGACGTGCATGATGCTAGCTAGGAAAAACAATGTGGTGATGTGCTTTAACTCTCTCTGCCCTAATGGTGGGGTCCTTGGCTAGTGGAAAAGAAATGAATTCCACGCATGCATGCATGCATGGGAGAAGAAGTCCAGGGAAATGCTAGTTGGTATGAAGTCAGTGATCATGATATGGTATATATGATGGTGCACCAGATCCTCTGCCCATTAACATTTATAAGCTCGACTATTTTAGAGCAAAATGTGTTACAGTTGCATTACCGTTGGATTTACAGCAAAATGCATTACATCTATAAGCTCTGCCCATAATACCTAATAACCAAACTCGGGGAAACTTTTTCCCTTTAAATGAATATAAGAAAAACATAAACATCGAATGTTTTATGGCCTAGAACCTTCATAATTCAAAATATGTCTCATATAAGGCTCACTAGCTCAAAGTTAATACTCTCTCATTTCAGTAACCATATGCAAGACTAACATGTAAGAAGCTATGCTAACATCATTTCTGTAGATGTTAAAGTGGGAGAGGTGGAGTAAAAGGTAGATAACCAATGAATACAACTATGCAAATCTACAAAAATGACAACAACAAAACCATTCTTAACACAAGAAAGAGATGTTATATATCTTAAAACACTCCTTAATACAAAACCATCGCGTAAGGGAGCTTGTGTTTGAGATTCAACACAATACAGTGGTGCTTTTTCTTCTTAGAACTTTTATCAAACACGTAAAATGCAAACACAGTATTTCTATAGCTTCCATCATGTGATTTCTTTCTTTTTCACCAGTTTACACTCCAAGCAGACATTTACATTCCAAACAGTTCACATTCAAAGCAAAAACAAAAAGGTCTCTAATGAATTTCTAACCAGTTTACATTCCAAACAAAATCGAATTTAGGGTTGGTCAAAGGGCATACCAGAAATGGTTACATCTTCGAGGGGTTGCTCTTTGAGGGGGGGGCGAGGTGGCTGAGACACGACGCCGACATGACGGAAAGGGCTTCGATAAGGAGATGCAATGACGAAGGGGGGGTTCTGAAGGGGGTCGATGCCAACATTGTTCGATGGGTTGAGTGACGAAGGGATTACATCTGATGAGTTCCTAAGGGTTGAGCTTCGAAGGGGTGCAATGCGTGGGGCTAAAATTAGCTTCAAATGGGTGCGATTTGTGGGGCTGAAATCAGCTTCGAGGGGGTGCTAGGGGTAAGGGACTGAAATCTTAAAGAAGAGCTTCTCAATTTCTGATGTAGTTCTGGTTTAAGATAAGTGTGGTGGAAGTCTTAGGTGTTACTCGGTGATTGGTAGGCTGTTATTTGGCTAGTAGCAGCCCGATCGGTCCTAAGGAATTCTCATATCTTAAAAGGATTGGCAAGTCAACTCTGACCTAGATTGGGCCAATAAATTGATTGCTAACTTTCTAAATATTAAAGGTGGAAAAGTTGGCACATTCTCTTAATACGCCTAAATGGCCATGAGATTTTAATACGTATGAATGGTCAATATTCATGTAATATTAGAAATTTGTGGAAAAAATGTAAAGGAACACTGCTAAGGTTGGTCGATCTTAACCCATGGGAAATTTTATTTGAATTAAATCTAAAATTGCTTAGCTGATCTCTTTTGTACAGCCTAAACATTGAAGAGTTCTATCTCATAATTAATGTACAACTGGTATAGAGCACTACAAATCTCACACTTTTGCATTCTCAAATGTCTTGTCCAATCGCTGGCATTAAGAATTGATGAAGCCTCAATATATACATGAATTGCATCCATTTAAACAACTTGGCCTGGAGTACTGAGTACTGACGCGCAGTACCTCACATTTTTAATGGCTTACTATGCCTTAGAAACGAGAAGGTACAACAATATGACCACCTGTTTGCAAATAACTACAAAGATGGCGTCTAATTTCAAATTGTGAACCATAAGGCATCAAGGTATTATAGAATTCAGAATGAGGATGTTGAGATTGAAAGAAGAGCGCCCCACACTCTTTCACCTTCACGTTCGAGCTACTTGTTTTAACTGATGCTCCAATGTAGCTCCATCCATCCAAATTATTTGATTGCTCCAAAAACCACTTGGCTGGTAGATGCACCGCAAACCCAAATAGCCCTACAGAAGGGTGATCTTTGGGAGCACGAAGGACTAATGTTTCTTTTAGAGGACCTTCATTAGTCTCAAAATGATAAATAAACTCAACAAACTGGCCTTGATCAAGATGACTGCCCTTGAAAATCCTTGGATCTGAATTCTCTACCTCATCATCAACTTCATAAATTGTAAGATGAAAATATGCCTCCCACTTACTATTATTGTCTAAGTTTGGATGGATTTGAAGTGTTACATGAGAACCAAAACTTCTCACCTTGAACCACTCTTGAGCTTCAGCTCCAAAGGAAGATCCACAAAGTACCTTGGGATTAAAACTATTAGTTTCCTGCATGTGAAGTAAGAACAAAGAAGAAAAAGATGTTAATTAGTGTATATTAAATAACCACTCCCACAAAACATCTTATGAAGAGATAAAAAAGACTCACAACGTCATAGCCTTTTGTCTGCAAATTACTTTCTTCACGATTCAAGCTTCTAATGTAGTAGATTTTGTTATCAAAACCAAAATAGAAGGCCCTAATAGAGTCATCATTGGTCATAAACATTTCTTGCATACAGCAAGCATCATTTGAGCCAAACTCTGGCATTGCAAAAAACTTAGTGAATTTGATAGCAGTTCCACCTTTATACAATTGTTCCAGATACCCCTCACCATTCATGTCTTGAATTCCACCAAGTGCTGGGCAATCAGATACATCCAGAATTTTAAGAGATGACAAACTACAAATAATGCTCGGGAAAATTGAGAGCTTTTTGCAGTTATGTAAAGACAATATGGAAAGGCCGCATAAACTCTTAAATGATGGGGGTAGTTCCTTTATGGCAGTACCAACCAAATAAAGTGCACGCAATGAAGTCATGTTTCCCACAATGTTTGGGAACTTCTCAAATCTTGAACAATCAGAAAGATAAAATTGTTCAAGAGACTCCAAGCTAATCTCATTTGGAAAGCTTTTAAGGCGTTTGCAAGCATGTAGATTCAATCGTCTAAGCCGTTTGAGAACACCAATAGATTTGTGGACCTTAGATAAACTTGTACAACCTTCAAGGTCTAGTGTCTCAAGACTTGGGACTCCGGTGAAGTCTGGTGTCTCCAACAAGTTTTGAGAGCCGCTAAGATCAAAGCGTTTCAAACTCCCAAAACTCTGTTATAAAACAATAAATATTGAACAAAAAAGCATTAACAAGCTTAGTACCATTAGTAGAAAGAAGAACAAGAAGAACAAGAAGAAAACACCTTACACTAATTCCCTTCCACAGTTGCTTGATGTGACTGCATGGAAATCTAAGTTCAATAAGATTGTCTGCTTGAAAGCTATTTGACAAGGATTTTGAAGGATATTCAGACCATTCTAGCACCCGTAACCCATGTGTTGGCATGAATCTTAAAGGGTCACCACTGTGCCAATGCAAATTCAATAACTTATCACTGAGATTAGAAAATCTCATGTTGACAAAACTTGTGTTGCGAATTTTAAGAATTCTCAATTTCTTCATCTTTGAGAAGGCTTTAACACTAAATCGTTCCTCATTTTGATTTGGTAAGTTTAGCATTATGCCTTCAATCACGTCAGTTCCCTAAAAACCAAGAACAATAAAATTGCGTGAGAAATATTTGCAAAAAACTTAAGAATTAGAATGAAAATACAATATACATGATTTATATCTGGATTAACCCACTTACAGTATTATTCTTCAACACGTGAAGGACATCCTTATAATGCCACAATCTACTACGTCGGCCAGGCTCTTCAGGGGATTCATCATAAATTATTTCTTGACCCATTTTTTGTAGCAAATCATGCATCCTCAACCTTTTAGATGAGATGGTTATAAGACATTTCTCCATGAGAATATCAATGTTGAGGTATGGGTAGTAACCAAAACTTTCTAATATATCCATTAAAATGTTATCTAAGACCTCTCCACTAAAAAAACAAGCAATATCTAAAAACAGTTTCTTTTGCAAATCCTCTAATCCATCAAAACCTACTTGAAGTATATCTAAAATTCCTTTATTAGGATTTGCTTGCAGTTGATCCCAAGCACCTTTCCATGCATTTGTTCCTCTACCAAACAAGGAGGACCCTAAAACTTTGAGAGCTAAAGGAAGGCCTTGAGCATATTTCACAAAGCCTTTGGATAAATCGACATAATTTTCTTCAGGATGAGGTTTCTTGAAAGCTGCCAAACTAAAGAGCTGCAATGCTTCATCATTATTCAACTCATTAACCTTATAGATATCATTCACTCCATGTTTTTTCAATAAATGGTTATCTCTGCTTGTTAAAATGATTCTACTCCCCGGACCAAACCAATAATGGCTCCCTGCTAATGCTGTTAGATGTTCTTCTCTGTCCACATCATCGAGGACTAAAAAGACTTTTTTATAACATAGTCTATTCTGTATCATATTCATTCCCTCACGATCATCCCATATATTTATTTCCCTGTCCATGAAGATCTTAGAAAGAAGTTGTTTTTGTAAAGAAACTAAACCACGATTTCTAGTTTCTTCTCTAATACAGGCAATAAAGCTGCAAGCTTCAAATTGGTAAGATATTCTATCATAAATGACTTCTGCCAAAGTTGTTTTACCCACTCCAGCCATACCATGAATTCCTATAAAGCGAACATCATCCAATCCAATACCAAGTATGTTCATCATTTCCTCCACACGAGATTCTATTCCAACAAGGTCCTTGGAAAGAGTTGAAAAGTTACAATTCAATCCTTGAAGTATCCTTTTAATGATTTCTTGGACAATTGTTGATTCATACCTGGAAAAAATGATAAGATAATTAATTATTATGAGATAGTGATAGCCTTTCAAGAGCCAAATGTATGATAATGTATTAATGTGCAATATAGCACATTATAAGGAGCATGGTTTTGGGATTTTGGATGTAACCTCCATGCTTCCTTTGTATAAGGTATTACTCTATCATAAATAAGGGTTATCAATAAAATTA
Organism: Pterocarya stenoptera; assembly: GCA_003123785.1. Taxonomy (NCBI): domain Eukaryota; kingdom Viridiplantae; phylum Streptophyta; class Magnoliopsida; order Fagales; family Juglandaceae; genus Pterocarya; species Pterocarya stenoptera. The sequence goes on along the minus strand of QEOT01005315.1, from coordinate 87,031 downwards.
GAGTACCATTGTCATATCTACAATATTATAGCACCCTAATAATGTTTAACTTTTGACCCTTACATTTCCATTGTTTTTTGGTGAGAATTAGGAGAGTTTGGGTGTTGTTTCTAAATTAGAATCCATAGGGGAATTGTAGGTTTTGATAAGGAATCAGGGTTTCTTGGTGCGTTGATGATCTGGGAGTTGCTGTTGATGCCAAATCCAAAGGGACAACGCATCATGATGTAGTTTCATATAATTGATAGTAAAGTACAAGGGAATCGACTTAGGGAGCAATGTAATGATATGTAGTCAAATGTAACTTATGCATATAGTAAAGTGGCCAGAGGAAGAAAGTTGTAGCTCTGAGGATGAAGGGAAGCCATAGAAATGCTAACTTTTAGAGGAATAGATATGGATGCAAATTAAGAAGGTAGTCATGTCCATAGAGAGGAGGAACCATGAGTGATGATACAATTAAGAGTCAGACAAATATACATATTTTAAAAAAATCCAACCGAGAGGGAAAATTGGGTGATGGCAATAGCTAGATGGCCAATGGTCGAAGATGAAACGATTAATATTAGGGGGCAAGCACCAGTTGAATGGGTAGGCAAATCTCCCTCACCGTTTCCCTAAATTCGTGGTCATCAACAACCAAAAGCAACCAAACAGATCTTGATTCAGAAACATTAAATAGATCATCAAATATTCAATCTGAATCTAGCATACCACGTAAAGCCATATTAGTTAATAATTTTTTTTTGTGAAATCTCTTACGGGAGATTTGGATAATGAGTTGAGATGAGATGAAAGTTGAATAAAATATTATTAGAATATTATTTTTTAATATTATTATTCTTTTGATATTTGAAAAAGTTAAATTATTTATTATATTTTGTATGAAAAATTGAGAAATTGGAAATTATCTAGATGAGATACGATGAGATAAGATGAGATTGAGATGAAATGTTTTTTGTATCCAAACCTAATCGTGGCAGTGGCACTTCTCTAGCAAAAAAGCAATAGATCATAAGGATCAAATGTTAAATTTATTTAATTAAAGGGATTAGATTTCACATCAAGAATTTATAATTTTTGTTACATGAGCTAGATCGCTAATTGATCAACACGAGTCTAACATTTGTATTTATATGGATCCAGTTAAATTTGATTGGTACAATCGGCCGGAATCCAATTTTATGGGGGTAAAAATTTGAGAATCTCCAACATATCCATGCATGCTCTCGCTATAAGAATAAAAGAAAAAATGTTACCTAAGATGAAAATGCCATCCGGATATGTTGCCCACTTCTTTCAAAGCAACTCTCCACGTTTGCATCTTCTCCATATCAATATTAGGGTCTTCTTCATGCCTAGCAAAAGCTTCTGCAAAAGCCCCAGTTTGGTTTCGTACCTCAGAGGGATCAACATGGTAGAAAACAGGCAAAACTGTCAAACTCGTCTCTCTCATGCATTCGACAATCTGGGCAAGTTCAGTCAAGCACCATCTTGAGGAAGCATAGTTTTTTGAGATAATGGGGATGGCGTACATGGATTCACGTATTGCTTTCAAGAGCTCTTGAGAAATATACTTTCCTCGCTCAAGTTTCTCGTCATCTTTAAAGGCGATAATGCCTTTCTTTTCTAAAGCAGTGTATAAATGGTCTGTAAAACTCTTGCGGGTGTCTTCGCCATGGAAATTGAGGAAAACATCATGTATCCATCGAGGTCTTGGAGAAGTGGAAGAAGATGGTGGTACTGATGATGAGGCTCTTTGAGTGCTTAAGGGAACCATTGGACACTTGAAAAAAAAAAAACTTGTTTAAGGAAATGTTTGCTGGTAATTTGGAGATCACTTGGAGAATTATGAGAAGAGCTAACACTAACAGGCTAGCTAAAGATATATATATATATATATATATATATATAGGAAAGAGGCTCCCTGCTTTCCATGTAAAATTCTGTAACTTGAAGAATCAAGAACAGAGAACTTAAAAATGCAAAAGATGAATTGAGAGCAAATTCAATGTGAATTTCTCATTAACTGGAATTGAGTAATTGTTACATTTACATCATTTCTATTTATAGACAACTATGCTACCTAACTTGACTATACAGAAGTCATTTACACGGCACTTTAATTAATTAATGTCATCTGCATTTTGAATTAATTTAACTGTCATTTGAAAGCTCTTTTGATCTTTTCTGTTTGGCACTTCCCTTAACTTCAACTCCAAAGCTTCAATTTGAGTTTGAATATTCCAACACAAACTATCAAACAATTTAACAAACATCACCATTAGTGGGAATCAGGCCAGCTCGTGGGTTGATTTTAATTTCAGCCTAGAAGACGTAAACGAGACGTAAGAAAATTTGAGATCAGTTGACTTGGACAATTGATCATGCACATTAATATAATGGTCTTGGCCCGTGATAGAAGAATACCGTTAGAATATGCCAGCTATATGTAAAGAACAGTGATGCTCTGCAAAAATCACCCAGAAAGAAAACGAAAGATTCTTATTTCTATCTTTTCTCTCTTTTTTCATTACAAAAATTAATTTACATTTCACAAGGAATTGTAACGGAGAGAGAGATATTTTATAATTGATACTGCTAATCACGTCTTCCACTGCCAATCACGTCTTCCACGGCATGCATGATCACAAGTCCAAACTTCCAGTTGATCTATTGTTTGGCAAACCGCGTCATTAGAAGATTTTATTCTTTATCTTAAATTTGGGTTTCTGCAAAATATATTGGGAAATAGACATAAAATTTATATTTGGTAAATATCCGACGGTGTTTAATTATGTTAAGAAAGTTGTTAATAATTTGGTAAATAGCTTACGAGTTATTTTTGTGCTTTTTTTTTCTTTCAAAGTATTAATTTTGAGTTAAAAACATTTGTATAATTTTAGGCTTTCTTTCTAACTTTAGCTTGATTTTCTTGATTTCAATTACTTTATTTTATTTTATGTTGATTGAATTTTTTTAGATTTTAGTTTCTCTTAAAATGCAAACTATCTATTTTAACGAGGCATATCATGTGATTAGTTTGGATACAGCAAGAGGGTAACCTGTCAACCAATTTGAAGTTTGATATATATATATATATTTATATATGTATGTATGTATAAGAACGGGATCTTTATGACGTTGCATGGTGATCTTAATTTCAACAAATTAATTAGAAGAAAAATGGTCCCAATAAAATTTGAAAGAGACTTCAAGAATCGATGAACCTTGGTCTTGGTGAATGGACAGGTTTTAACTTTAAGTGCCAGTCATGACTTCCAGTTGATTATTATGTTAAGAAAATTATTTATTTCGTATGAACCTACAAATTATTTTGTGGTTTCTTTTTCTTAATTTCTGATAGCTGTTATAAGTTTATTTCCACTTTCCATTATAAATAATATTCTTTCACTCATGAGCCACGATAAACCTTTTACGATTTATTTAAATAAATTCTAAAGATGTTTTTAAATTTTAATAAAAGTTTCTAAGTTTTGGCTTTTTATGTTAATTTTACCTTTTTACTTTTCACAATGGCATGCTGATTAGGTATAGTTGTTTTGTTCTTTAAATGATTGGAGTGAATTCTAATTGTAATCATGATTTCGTTGGTTTTTAGGCAACATGTTATATATATATATATATTGGCCATAAATTTTTTAATTTAGATTATAGATTCCAATTTCTTAAAATTCGAAAGGATGTTCATCGACAAATATCAAAAGCAAAAATGGAGAAATAAAAAGAAATCTTGAATGCATGCTTGGATAGCATAGCTAGAGTACTTAGAGATCAAGAGAGGTGGCCAAGTTGTGGCTCATGTTTTCCAAGCCAACGAATTGAACGAAATTATAATATCTAACCAAATATATATCATGATTTAGAATGAAAGGGACTGGTGAAGTGTTTGCTTCCACACATCTAATCTTAGTAGTGTCTAAAAATAAAATGGATTAAAGAATGAGAGTTGCCTTGGTTTCTAAACCCCATTTGCTTTCATAGATAGTCTCAACCCATCTCATTTTAACAAGATCTAAATACCATTCAAACAATAATATTTTTTAATTTTAAATTTTTAACTTTTTCATCCAATCATTAACTAATTATTACAATTTTTTCAAATTTTCAAATGAAACGCAAAAATCAATTCTACTTTTAAATTCCCAAAATAAAAATAACGTTAAAAATTTACATTATAACAATTTCTTGCACTAAAGGGAACATATTGATCGTTCGTTTCTTTACCTAATTTCTAGGCAAATGATATATAAAAAAGAGGATGCTACTCATCAATCGGCCAACCAAATTAACCATAAAGCTAGACAATGAAGGCTGTGCAAGGGAATCTTATGCCAATTAATAAATAGAGCCCACCAATATTCTTTTATTTATTAATTTATAGATCAAATGTCTATATCATTTTTTATGACTAAATAAACAAATAAATGAACAAGTAGGTTCATTTTGTACACTCTCAAAAATAAAAATAAAAACACCATTATTTACGTAGGTTCATTTTGTACACTTCTTCTGATCTTAAGGTTTATAAAATATTTTTCTTGAAATAAGGGTACGTTTTATTTTTGAGTGTACAAAATGAACTTACCTAGCTTGTTCACTTATTTGTTTATTTAGTCATAAAAAATGACATAGACATTTGATCTATAAATTAATAAATAAAAGATGGGTGGGCTCTATTTATTAGTTGGCATAAGATTCCCACGCAGCCTTCGTTGTCCAGATGGTTTGGTTGGACGATGGAAATAATTAAGAGTATTTCTTATAACTTAGTGTTCCGAGTTTTGAATTAACTATGTGCTCGATGATTCTATTCAGATGGTAGATTCGTAACCCACTTTATTTTAGATTCTGATTTACAGTAATATATCCCCAATCCAATTATTAGCAGGTAACTTGTTGGATTTGTGATGAAGAGTTTTTTGCTTGATGGCTTTGTCTCGCTCTTGCTAGAAAATACAAACATAATTAATGCTTTTAGAAATCTATTAAGCATCAACCATTTTTTCAAACCTGGAAAATGACTCTTTTATATATCTTCCAGCAACCGAAAGTTCTTGTGTACACGTAATACAGTTTTATTAGCCCCTCTGGCTAGATTTGAACTTGGTTCTTGTTGGATTCTTGATGTTGTCAGTTTTAGGTCTGGTCTTGCTAGAAATGACACCATAATTAATGGCTCTATTAAAGTGTGACCCATTTTTCAAACTTCGAAAATGGCTTTTATCTCATGTAGCAATCCAAAGTCCTTGTAAGTCGATTAGTTAATACATGCGTCCTCAAATAAAATAACTAAATAAAATCCTAACGTAAACTTGCGCAAAAAAAAGGGCTCGTATCCTTGTGCAGGAAGATATTCTTTGCACGTCTTGTACCCCCATTAATTCTTAGAGGTTTGGTTCAAGTGATAAAAGATCTTGGTTTTGGGGATATGCTTTCTCTAAATTTTAAGGTTCTAATTTCACTAAGTGCAAATAATCTTTAGAGATCATCAAACTAGATAGTTTTTCTCTTATTGAAAGCATGTACATCTTCAGATATTCTCGGCCGACACCCGATGCGAATAACAAAAAACATACCAAAGTGTTAATTTAATTGTAAAATTTTGTTTGTATGAAGTTTCATCTAAAGACTTTTTAAGTTCAAGTTGTTCGAAACCACATTAAGAATAGAAACTTTAATGCCCGTTACTTTCAGTGGCTGCCATCGTTAGACCTTTTTTCTTCATCAAGTAAAAGGAAGGAGGCAGCAGAGCAGCATGTGATTTTGTTTTAGGGTTTAATCGTGTAACTATGTGGATGTTAATAATTTGGGGAATGATGAAATTTTAGAGTTAATGTGAACTTATGTGTATGACAGTTTTAAACTTAAGAAAAAATAGGTCATTCGAATTTCAGGTTTGAATTGCAAGAACTGCTTAAGTAGTAATTTATGTACATTTGGAAATTGATGTAAGTTACATGCTTCTTTATAAGAAACGATTGATATTTCCTTAGCACAGTTATGAGGAAATTTAGAATAGTAAAAATAAAAAATAAAAGTCTAGGTAACCAATGTTCCTATGCTAGACTTTGCATAAAAAGAATAGACTGATGTTGATTTTATGACAAACATGCATGTATTTGTTATGGAATATTGGAAACAACCGGGGTCATTTTGTTCTACATTATTCATTGTTTCTGAGTAAAAAAAATAAAAGATATTTTTATCATGACTGTTGTAGACATGAGTAAATTTTTGATATTTTATTTCTCAACTGTGCAAAAAAAGCAAATATGAAATTTGTGAGTATATGATTTTGTGATCTGTATTTGTTCAGCACTCTAACTCACATATGAATTGTCATATATGAAAAATTTCTGGCATGATATTCTGATTCCGTTTCTGGTTCTAATCCGATATTTCTAATTATGTTATTATGTTAGTACAAACATTTCTATTTCTAAGTGCACCCATTTTGGAAATAAAGTGCTTTTTCTATGTGGTTTTTCTTGTGTGCACACTTGGGACTCCAAGAATGATAAGGGGAAGATTCACTTATGTTTTCGTCCGGTTTGGCCACTAAGGATATCACAAGTCTATCACGGGGATTAAATATGGTCTCTATTATGATATGATGCCTTCGTTCGATTATAACAATGTTCAATAATGTTATGCTATAAGTATTTTTGAATATGAATATTTCTGACCTATCGCTCTTATATTTTTGGTTACATGTTTTATTCTGCACTCGATTACTAGTTCATGCTTACACACTAGTATATGTTCACAGTTTACTGAATTGTTAATAACTCACCTCTTATCTACACAATATTTTCAGATGTCTTGGATGTTTTCAAGTAAAAATCAACAATATGAAGAATGGGAAAGACTATGTGGGCATAGTAGAATAAGTACATAGATGGTACTTTGGTTTTGGGAGAATTTTATTAAGTAGTTTAATTTTATTCTATTGATTGGGTAGTTTGTAAGGTTGAAGTTTATTTTGAGGCTTTGTGGCGTCTTAGATTAATTATATTGAAGTAGTTGATTTAATACAATGATTTTTATGTGTCATTAAGAATTTGGAGTTTATATTTGGATTGTGAGATATAATTTTAAGTGACAAGAAGTAACTCTCTAAGCTACCTAGGTATATGCTGTTACATCCACCCCGCCCCCGGGCCCCACTAGCTAATCCCAAGTCATCCGCTCCATTCTCTCACTTCCATCCTTTTCTTAGATCATCCAAGCCTCCTCTACTTGCTCTACTAGAAGTTCCAACTATGTTTATAAATCTCTTTATTTTAATTTTCTTCTTTAGAAAAAATAAAAATAAAAAATAAATAGAAAAACTCCCCATCTTTTCTCCAAATCATCACACGTACGTCCCTCTATTGATTCATCTGTCTAACAACCAATTACGCGACTAGATAAATATTTATAAGATGATCAGCAAATGAAGACCACATGCTACCCATGAGAGAGCTGGCCTATCTTATCTTTTGTCGACTGCAAACATCCATTATTTCTGTTTCCTATTTTCAGAGTATAGGGTACTATGTGGGCATGGAAAGCTCTCTTACATACTCCAAACTCCAAAGAAACCAAGTTGAGCATATCATTATTCATTACCACACCCTTGAAATATAGTATAAATTAATTATAACCGGCCTAAGTCGTATTAACTATTTCATTTAATTAAAAAAAATTATAGACATACAATTTTTTTTAAATAATTTACACAATTATATTCTAAATGAAAGATATTTTTATAAAATATAATTAGAAAAATATTCTAATTTTAAAACATAATTATAAAAAAATTAGTTGTGTATATCATTTCTTTATAAAATCTTGTTTTCCTAAAAAGGAAGAGCCCTAGCTTTTTAACGGGAAGCTTAGAAAGAAAGGTTAGTTGAGCCGGCTAAAAGTGCATAATTAATTAAGTAGATATTATGGGAAAGTTGTTACTCATTTTTCCACGCGTACGGTCAACTTCATTCGTTTTTAAAGTAGATGATACTCAATTATGATGGTGCCACGTGCACACCAAGATAATCATTGTCATATCACCTTGTTAAAAGGCTGCATTTAGATTATATGTATAAGAAAAGAATCGCTTGAAATCGAAGAATCAATGCTATACTTCGTAGTGATTAGGAGTGTAATCAGTTTAGTTTGGTTTAATTTTGAATAAAATTTAGGATTAAATCAGTATATATCTATTTTCTATTTTCGAAAATCAATTATATATCGGTTATCCTCCTGAACCGGTACATTCAATTTTACCGATTCCAGTCCGATTTGATCCGATTTTTCGATTTTAATAGTATTAGTATTAGGGCATAAGATGTAATTTATATACTAATATACATTAGTATACTAATTAATTAAAACGAAATGTAATTAATATACTAATGTATATTAGTATTACTAATGAATTATATATTTATCAAAAAGAATATGTTGAGAATTTATTATGATATAAAATGTTATTAATATATTTATTTTATGTTTAAAATATATGATCAACTAAATTTTTATGTTTAAGATTAAAATTTTATGTTATAAATTATAATAACATTATCTTATATATAATTATAATTTATATTATTATATATTATATATAAAAATTATATATAATATTAAAAAATTATTTTATATAATATTAAAAGAATTAATTTAAAATATATAATATAGTGAACCGATCTGGTCCGGTCGTATAAAGCAGAGAATCAAAACCGGACTGGTACCGACCGATTTTGGAACTAAGGGAACAGGTCCTGGACCGGGCCAATTTTTTAGTTTTCCGGTTAATTTTTACACTCCTAACAATGACCATTCGTTATAAATATTGTGTATTGTAATTGGAATTTGGAAGGGAGATCTTAACACTTTGGGCCAAGCCCATACTATCCTACCCACGATTTGTGAAAAGAGTAAAACGGAGGAATCTGAAGAAATTGAAACCAGACGGCGTTGTAACGACCCGATCCTATATTATTAGGGATAATTACGGATATTTTATTGGGTTCGATAATTGGATTATTTTTCGTTTAATACTTTTTTGGATGAAGTCAGATTAAATTTTTAATGTGAGATATATTTTAAGATAGGTATCTAAATAGTATTTTTTTGTTTTGTTTTTTTAAATGAAACTTCCCTTCATAAATCAAAGAATACATGATGATTTGTCAAGAATAATAAAAGGAGTAATCTCAGGAGGTTCCTCTTCCAACCAAAAATGTTCAGAATCTAACAATAATCCTAGTTTAGCAACAGCATCAGCTTCTGTTTCTATTTCTACTCACATGCTTAACATGCCAGTACTAATTTGCCAGCAAAGAGCCCTTTATATCTTCGATAAGTTGACCATTCCAAGAATAATCACACGACTTCTGGTTGACAGCATCCACCACTGATTTAGCATCACCCTTAAATTGCACATCCCTCAAACCAAGTTCAATACACAAATTAACAGCTCTAAGAAGGGCCCAACTTTCTGCTATAACAACACATTGGATATCACCTTTAGAGGCTGCTAGAACAGCCTGCACTTCACCCCAGTGGTCCCTTACAACAATCCCAACACCCATTCTCTGAGTTTCTTTGACAAACGCAACATCAACATTGGCTTTTAGGAAACCAATGTCTGGTGGAACCCAAACTTGCATAGCATCTGTTCTTCCTGTTACTTCCACAGGGACAGCATCTAATATTTGTAAACCTGGTGTGCGAGGAACTTCAGCATCCTTGATTGCCAGCTGAAATAAAAGAGAAGGTGTTCTAAATCTGTTGCTAAATACATACTCATTCCTCCTTTGCCAAATGCCATGAAATACTACAGCCACTTTATTCTGATTTCCTTCATCTAGCCTGGAAACCAGATCACCCCATAAAGTTTTGAAATCATAAGAATTCTGCTTCCACTTCTGTAAAGGATTGATCATCTCTCCCCATACATCCATTGACGCAGGGCATTGCCACATAACATGGATCACGGACTCCTCAGCTATTTGGCATATTGGGCATAATGTGTCTTCAACTATCCTTTTTTTGAACAAATTTTCTTTAGTAGGTAGTATATTGTGTAAAGCCTCCCACAACAGCTGTTTTACCTTCCCTGTATAGTCCAGCTTCCACAACTTCTTCCACATCTTCATATCATGCCAAGATAACGAAGCCTGACCCAAGCCTTGGTTCTTCATATCAAGATCAGTGAAGTAGGCAGACTTAACTGTGAACAAACCTCTTTCTGTTAAACCCCATATGATCTTGTCTTCCATGCCCCTAAGACTAATGGGAATTTTGCTAATATAGTCTGCTTCCTCCCTTGTGAATACAAAATATAGCAAGTCTTTTTTCCAGGTCTTAGCAGAATCATCTATGAGTTCCTCCACCGTAGCATCAACACCCAAAATGGATATTGGTGTTTGAATTTGGAAGGTAGATGGACTTGGAATCCATTTATCTTTCCAAATCTTGATATGCTTTCCAACATGCCAAACATACCCCCTTTTCACCATATCCAAAAACGAAACATAAACTCCTCCATATATGCGAGGGGCAATACCCAACTTTTGCCTGCAAGATATGACATGTGGGAAAGTATTTGTGCTTAAATACCCGAGCAGCCAAGGAAGAGGGATCTTGAATAAACCTCCACACCTGTTTTGCCAGTAATGCCCTATTGAAACAATTGAGGTCCCGAAAACCCACCATGCTCTTCACAGCCCCCATTTTTGCCCAACCTTTCCAGTGTATCCCTTCGCTTTCCTTCTTATGAGACCACCAAAACTTAGCCATTAACTGCTCTATTTCCTTGAGTAAGCCTTTTGGAAGTCTGAACAAACTCATTGTGTAAGCTGGAATTGCTTGAAGAACATTCTTAATCAAGACTTCCTTACCCGCTGTTGACAGAAACTTTGACTTCCAACTTGTGATCCTTTTCCAAAATTTGTCTTTTAATCCTTTAAAAGTATTATACTTAGATTTTCCCACAACAGTAGGTAAACCTAAATATTTGCTGTAATTATCACAAATAACTCCTTCAGCATGTTGAAGAATACATTCCTTCATAGGAGTCTTTGTGTTAGAGCTGAAGAGAATTGAAGTTTTATGTCTGTTTAGCACCTGACCCGAGCCCTCTTCATACAAATGTAATATCTGAAGTAAATTGAACCATTCTTCTTCCAAAGACCTGCAAAAGATCACACAGTCGTCAGCGAAAAGGAGATGATTGATCCTTATGCCTCCCCTAGCAGCAGCCACCCCATTAATCATTCCCTTCAGTTCAGTTTGTTGAAGTAAATTACTAAGGCCCTCAGCACATAGTAGAAACAAATAGGGAGATAACGGGTCTCCTTGTCTTAACTCCTTGATGGTATGATTACATCTCCTCGTTCTCCATTAACCAAAACAGAATATGTGACTGTCGTAACACAAGTCATGAGCAACTTGATCCAATGAGCACCAAATCCCAATCGAAGTAGCATAGCTTCCAAGAAACCCCACTCCACCTGATCATATGCTTTAGACATATCAAGCTTAATTGCCATACACCCTTCCCTACCTTTCTTTCGTGCATGCATAGAATGGAGAAGCTCATAAGCTATCATGACATTATCAATGATCAAACGACCAGGAATGAATGCACTTTGGTTCCAAGAGACAATCTTAGTCAAAATTGATTTAAGTCGATTAGCTAGAACTTTTGAAATTAGCTTGTACCAAACATTGCACAAACTAATGGGGCGAAAATCATATACTGATTTAGGGGAATGAACCTTTGGAACTAGAGTAATAAGGGTATGGTTCAAACCTGATGGCATTCTACCATTATTCAAAAAACACAAAACCTCTTGGATAACCTCTACCCCAACCACATCCCAATGGTCTTGGTAAAAACCTGCACTAAACCCATCTGCCCCTGGAGACTTAAAAGGGGAAATTTGTCTTAAAGCCACCACAACTTCTTCCTCAGCAAAATCTCGATCCAAATGATCCCTCATTTCAAAACTGACCCTTTCCTCCACCCATTCTAAGCAGGCCTGAATAGAAACTAATGAAGGCTGAGAAGATTGAAAAATTTGGTGAAAATGGTTCCAAAAACCTGCTGCAATATCCTCTTTTGTCTCCAAAGTCTGCCCTGAACCATCCTCCACTGTCTTGATAAGATTTTTCTTCCTTCGTTGATTGACACAAGCGTGGTAGAATTTGGTATTTCTATCACCTTTGACCGACCAGTGGGACTTCGCTCGTTGTTTCCATCGAAGATCTTCTATATCCAGTAACACTCCTAGCAACTTTTGGGCTCTCTTCATCGACTGCATATTTTCAACACACTCATCATCTTCTAGCTGCTTGATTTCTTTGATTTTTTCTTTAATAGCAGCTCCTCTATTCTTATTCAGATTCTTGCTCAGAATTTTAAATCGCGACTACATGTTTCAAGTTTCTGTTGTAACATACCATAGTTGGAACAACCACCCCCAAATTTCTACCAAGCATTTTTAATGACCTCTTTACACCCCACTTCTTTAGACTAGCTAGCTTCATATTTAAAAGAATTTTGGAATCTTGCGGTTAAGCCACTGCTGTAGAAAAATTCTAAAAAAATGGGTCGATGATCAGAACATAACGCACTCAAAGTTTCAACTTTAACCCTAAAGAACTCCTTCCTCCACACATTATTAGACAATGCTAGATCTAACCTTTCCTTTGTAAAAGTGGAATCCTCATGCCTGTTACTTCATGTGAATTTGCAACCACTCCACCCCAAATCATGTAAGCCCCCATCCTGAAGAACCTCTCTAAACATACTGATCTGAGTTTCTAAACGAACCTTACCACCTATTTTCTCATCATGAGCCAGGACCTCATTAAAATTGCCTATGATGCACCACCCCATATTCCTTGGATTAAATGACTTCAGCAAGTGCCACACGTCCTTTCTCTTACTAGCCTCTGGGTGCCCATAAAAGCAGGTAAGTAACCGACAAGGCTTGTTCTCATTTGGTCTAACAATAAAATTGATGTGCCTCTGGGAAAAGTTAACTAATTCCAACGATATCTCCTGTGTCCACATGACCATTAGTCCTCCACTCCTTCCTCCTGCATCCACCACTATACAATTTTCATAATTCACTTGCCGAGATATTCTTTGAGCCTTAACAGTATTCAACTTGGTTTCCATAAGGAAAACCATAGTGGGAGCTTTTGCCTTTAGCTGGAAACTAAGGCTTTGAACTATTCGGGGGTTCCCAAGCCCCCGACAGTTCCAGCTGAAGATTTTCATGGAGTTCGGCGAGGCTAGACTCCAGCCTGCGCCGTATCAACTTTATGCTGGTCATTGATAGTTGAGAAAGATCGGATAGTTGGAGAAATATCGTAAAGTAGGTAAAATTAAGGTTAGCATTCTGACGAACATACAGGAGGCGAGGAACAACAAACAGCTTGGCTTGCATCGCACGTGTGTGCTCTTACACAGACTTATGCACCTTTGGCTACGAGTTCTTGGCATAAAGAAGCGTTGTTTGGTACATAATATTTAAATAATAAATTCATATTGATATTATTTAATATTCTAAATGATAATATCTTTGTGTATATACTTTTTCAAGGATGACTTTGAACTAAATTTTGGTCGTAGAAAGGAGCGTAGGACTATTGAAGAGTTGATGTGTAATGCATTCCGCAAGTATAAGGCGAGATGTCACGAGCATTACAAGAAGTACGAGAACAATGAAGATGCATACGAGCATCCTTTTCAGGATGTCCCACCTAAAGAATGGAAAAAATTTTGCGACATGTTTGAGGATCCATCATATAAGGTAAAGTAAATGAATTCTTTATGTGTCATATTTGTAATTTTCACTTACTAACTTTAGTTGCCTGAGACCGAGTAGTGATGGGCATGTGAAAAGCATGCTTATTTATAAGATATATTTCAATATCCCACAAACGATGCCAACTGTTGTGGACGTGTTTCACTGCCACCACTTCACGATCATCTGCAAACAAAGAGTAGGCAGTTGGGGGGTTTGACGAAACACCTCCGATGCCTAAGTCGGTGATTGGAATAATAATCGTGTAAATCTCAAGAATCTGATCCCCTTTTACGTACCTGTGTTCTCTTCTTATATAGAGTTTTTCAACCATTCTGTTGCTTAACTGACAATAGATATATCTATTATTCAAATTCAAACTTGGAGATGAGGATTCATCCTTTAATGGATCATCATTGTAATTGTTCTTATCCATTATCACCGTTGGATGGTTATCCAGTCGATTTTGGCCGTCTCTTCGGTATTAAGGCTAGAGTAATAAGCAAAGGCCGAGGCCCATACTGTGCTGACCGAGTAGGATGCCACCTCCATGAGCAGTACCAAGAATTTTGCTTAATCCATGTAGAGTTCATTGTATTTTTCCATGTTTGTAGCCTCCCTCTAAAAGCATTAAAAACTCATAGGGGAGACAATATATGACACGATCTGTGAATTCGACACAAATACAACACGAAATAAACGGGTTTGGATTTGATATAAATGGATTTTGGTCAAAACAGATTGACCTGATAAGACATGATTAATAAACAGATTAGTTGCAAGTTAACCCTCAATCAGCATGTATAACACAACTAAATTTTATATTCAAATTTTATAAATGTTTTATTTTATATGTTTATTTTTGTTTAGGGGATGTAATATTAATATTGGTATTTGACTATTTAATATCTTAAACTAGTAAATTTTTGTGTTAACATGTAGTTTTATTTTATGAAAATATTAATTTTCTTATATATTATTGGTTTGGATATTGATAGTAAAATATCTTATCCCGAATTCATTTGTAATTGTGAAAATTTAAACAGTTATCCTTCTATTATATATGAAATTATATTAATTGAGTTAAAAAATAAATATACAGGTAAGGTAAATCCATTTATATGAAAAGGGTTAAACGGGTCGTATCCAAGTTAACCCAATAAAAATTAATTATTAAATGGGTTGAGTGGATCGTATCATCTCACCAGTAATTATATGGTTCATATTACGATTTTAAGGCATGGCCCGTTTAATTAAATGGATTGTATTATGGTGGACACATATAATTTGAGATTCATAACTTAACACAACATAACCACAACCTACGAATACAAATTGTCACCCCTAATAATTCAACACAGCTCAATGCGTCAAACACTTGCCAGCTAGGTCCTTGTTTGTAAGAAATGGAAAATCGTGAAGAGATGGACTTCACATTGCAAGGTCACTTCTAAAACCATTCTTTGTCCTAAATCGCATAATCATGAATAACTCCAAGTGTACAGAATGTAGGGCACAGGCTAACTTGACAATGCCACAACTACGTCGGATGGGTTTGGTCAATATTGATGTGGCATGACACGTTGCATGCCACACCATTGTTTAGATAAAATTATGTTGACGTGTCATGTTGACCGGTCACGATCAACAGAGAGTTAATTGGTTTGAAGTGACACTAATACAATTAGAAAAATGCTTACTGCAGTCGCCTCGTACAGTCGCTGCGTAAACAGGTCTGACGTGGCCAAAAATAAAAACTAAAAATGCCTTATTCAGCTGTGGCATGATCAATAAAAATATAAACGCACTGTTTCGTTTGTATTTTTGTTCTACCCTACCTCCTTCGATTTCTCCTACCTCCTTCGATTTCTCCCTTCGATTTTCAGTTCCTCTCTGTGTTCTCCCTTTAAGACGACCTCCAAATCCCTCCCTCTCTGTATTCTCCCTCGAAGACGACCCCTCTATAAAACTTCCCTCTAAATTTTTAAGTATCAATTTTGAAGCTCATATCCTTGATACAGAAGTCTTGCATATATCAACCGAAATGGACTAGATAAAAACAGTTCAACAATGATATAACTGTCGGTGTTCATATAGAAAATACAACAATAAAGATTAAAGAAAAGAAACAGATGCAATGGTTAGGAAAAACGAATGGAGTTACCAAAAAAATTAGAAGAATAAGCATGAGCACACTTGGCTGGTTTTCGAAAGCAGTTTCCTATTGTAGAGGGAGATGGAGTAGTCTCCAAGCCCGGTAGAAAAAATGAAGGCAAGGGAAATTGACAAGGTGGGATAAGCGGAAGAAGTAAAGGCCAAAGAAGCAGTAGCAAGGCCTTTCATATTTGATGGGGGTGTAGACAATGGTGGCTGCTATTCCTTATTCTTCTTGATCAAATAGAAAAAGTCATTTCCAGACGAGCGAGAAGACTAAAGATCCAGATGATGCGAGCGTTGTTTCTGTTTTTCTTCGATTTCTGGAGGCTTCTTTAGTCTTGTTTGTCTTTTCTTTTCTTTTTTCCTTTCTTTTCGGTTTCTGGAGACTTCTTTTCTTATTGTCTATCTTTTTTTTTTCTTTTTTAATATGATGTGGCGTCAACGACTGCAAGCCACTTATATGAAACGACTGTATATAGAAGCGCTGATACAATTATCTAACTTCGACATGAGAACGAAAATAAGAAACAGAATGTCAAACTCTCCCCAAATCCTATCCAATCCCAATTCTCTTAAATATGTTGTCTTTTAAGTGCCAACGTTAAAGTACTTAGATTGTTCTTGGATGTGGAGATAAATTCAACTCTTTATGAATTGTAGTGAGTTAAGTAGGTCGAGTAAGTTATGTGGGGCGCATCTAAAATGAGTTTAGATATGCTTGGATGTTAAGATGAATTTATAAGTACTATTTATGGGAAATTGAAAAACATTGTTGGTCCCACGTATAAAGATGTGTTGAGTTGAAAAAGGTTGTGAGTCCTACGTATAAGGAGGTTTTAAGTTGAGATGAGTTTAGTAATTTAAGAGTTTTTTTTAATAAACTGAGTACATTCATTCATTAAAAGCGAACATTACAATGTTAACCTGAAACAAATAGTACAAGCCAATTACAACATTAATAGCTTCCCAGCACACTTCCGTGACTGACATGGTCTAGTCTAAACAGCAAATCTTTAAAGACTCAAGTCTAAGAGACAGCACAACTCTGTCCACGACAGAGGTAACAAAGCCCCCTACCCCTACTAGGTGGAGTAATTTGAGAGTTAGTATTTGGATGTTAGACTCAATTTAAAATTAAATTAAATTAAATTGATCTCAACTGAATCTTGCAACCAAATGGAGCCTAAGTGAAACTAATAAAGAGTAATATTTTTTTTTTTTTTTTGAAATGGCGAATCTCGTTTCATTAAAACAGGACATACAAATTTGACTTAAGAATAAGTCAATTACAACCAATAAAAGCTCCTCAGCGCACATCTGTGGCTGACATGATCTAGTCCCACGACACATCTCTACAGACAAAAGCCTGAGAGATAGCACATCTCTGTCCAAAAACAGAGATAACAGATAACAACTAAAACAGACTCCATACCCGACTAAGCGGGAAATGGAGGAGGAACACCCCGACCTCTCCGCTACGCGGAGTGGGGAGAAAACACCATTCCGGACCAAGGCCGAATGGGAAACACCAGTACTGAGATTTCTTAAATAATAAAGACAAAACATAAAGTAAACTACAATGTGAAAACACTGTAAACGGAAAATCAGTGCACATAAAACACAACACATGGAGGGAAAACCGACGGTCGAGCTTTGGAGATCTAGTGACGCCGGTTCTGAATCGGCAGCTCGAAGCGGCGTCAGATGATACCAGGGTGGCGCGTGGGTTCGACGCGCGGCGAGCTCCTAATCTTCGATCCGCGCGTGCGGGCTACGCGCCGCTCCGATGGAGGCCGCATTACGGGGTTTTGCAGATCGGCGGCAGGGAAGGCTCCTCGTGGGGCGCGTGTAGGTAGATGGTCACCGGATCACCTCGCATCGACTCCCCCTTATTTAGCCGAATCCTGAAAAAAAACAAGAAAACCAAATAAACGGAACCGTCGGAGACACAGGGCCGACGTTAGGGAGGGAGGAGAGTAGAGGGAGGAGGGAGCCGGAGCTCCCCCTCCCCCCAGCTGTGATCGAACGAAGGGGCTTTTTGAGAGAGAGGGGCCTTATCGGCTTCTTTCGCAGAGAAGCGGTCAGTCAACAATCAAACGACTTAATAATAATAATAAAGAGTAATAGGTATAACGTTTTATTATATAGTTACTGTTTACGATGGGGCTTTGATTTTTTTTTACCGCTTCTCATTGCTGTAAAAGAATTCAATTGATTAATTCAGTGAAGAAAAATACAATTATACTACAGGGAGTCCATTTCGGGGACACCTTGTGCACCCCCTATTGACATGGCAGGATAAAAAATAAAATAAATAAAAAAGTTGAAAGGATTTTGAGGAAGAGAACATCTGGGTTGAACGAAGAAGATTGACACGGCTTCAGCTTTCTCCCAGTCCAGCAAATGCTTCGGTTGCATGAAGAAATATACATACAGTCACGATCTTCCTGGGTCTTATTCAGTATTTCCCAAGAAATTAGATTTGAGAATTTCTTTGTTTCTTGGTGTTTGATTTTCCTGCGGTATGCGTTCTTGGTGTTTGATTTCTTCTCTCACTTCTCCTCGTTGAAGGAATTTATAAAACTCTCGTAGAAGTTGAAGTGTATTTTCTATATCCCTTAAATCATTTTTTCCCACACAGTTACAAATTTTATTTGAGGTTTGTTAAAGTAGAAAATAGAATGGGTATGTGAAGTGTTTGAGAAAAGTTCACAAAGAAGATTTCCTTTCATATATTGATCTTTTTCTACACACAACTTCAGTACAAGAGGTTCTCTTATATAGACAATGGTCATAACAGAATTTATTCTATTAGTTACACTGTGGTGACACCCTAGCTTAGCACGTTTTTGAAGCGTTTTATTTCCTCGGTTGCTGACCAGATTGAAAATAAGTGAGAGAAGAAATGAGAGAGATTAAGCCCCTCATGTGTCCCTAGTTTCAGCTGCGAAGAACAAGTTTCAGTTCGATTTACCTTTAGCGAAAAGAGAGGAAAGAACGTCTGGGGGTTTCACACGTCTGGGAGTCCAATGGAGGAGTTGCGAAGAGAAATCATCTGGGGTTTCAGTTTGACTTTTTACAGCGAAGTGATGAAGAGAACATCGGTACGCACCGTTTCATTGAGAACGTCGGTGCATTGGGTTCCATTTAACCATTTATTCTTTCACTCCATACACACCGTTTTATTTAAGATGCTGGCAGGCACATGAATTTCGTGCCCAAGGGGTGCACGAAATTGATTACCTTTAGCTTTTTCCAGAGAAATATTAACATGACACATATTTACCACACCATAGCCATTTACAAAAGAAGATGCATAAGGGAAACCTCCGTCGACGAGCCATGCCAACAGGAAACATCACAAAATAGAAAATATTAAAAAGCAATATAATATAAAACAAATAGAGTTAAAGTAAAATATATTAGAAAATGTTTAAAAATTAAAAAAACCTACACTGTAGAAAAAATTCCAAATAAATTTTTTAAAAAATTATAAAAACGGAGTAAAAAGTACTATTCTAGTGCTTGTGGTTTTGAATTTTTCAAACACTATAACTATAGTTTAAAAGGCTTCCAAGTAGTACAGTTGTTATGGTAAGAAAATGTTTAAAATTGTAAATGATTTTTTTAAAATATTTTTAATGAGGTTTTCTTATTTAATAAATTTACTCGTTTTCTAAATTTTTTTTTTCACTTTTTATGGGTTTTATTTTTTTCAATTTTTTATTGGCATTTTAGTATATTTAATGGAAAATGCTAGATACCCCGCTGGGGGCTCCCGTTGGGAGCTCCCGCTGGGGTCTAACACTTTTTTTTATGTGTTTTCTTAAATTATTTTTTATATAATTTGTTTTAATAATTTTAAATATTTTAAAAAAATAAAAAAATTTACAATATTATTAAAAAATACTTTCTTAATCATGAAGTAAAATAAAAAAATTATAAATATAATTTTTTTTATTTTACTTCGTGATTAAGGAAGTATTTTTTAATGACTTTTTTATTTTACTTCGTGATTAAGGAAGTATTTTTTAATGATATTTTTTTTTACTTTCTAATTAAAGAAGTGTTTTTTAATGATGTTTTAAATTTATTTTATTTTATTAAAAATTTTATAAATGTTAAAAAAATCTATGTAAAAAATGATTTTAAAAAAACACACAAAAAAACACATACACATAGACACGTGCCTACCAATTGAGCATGCTATGTCCAGCGGGAAAGGGGAGCGAGAGTGAAGAGCGGTGGCTGTAGCACTGCTCATATTTAATTTTCTACTGACTTGTTAAAGTATTTTACTCACTTTTTTAAAATTGTTTTTCAAATTTTTATTGTTTATGCTGACGTGTCATCTCTTGAACAATGTTAATGACATGGTCAATGGCCACACTAGTATTTTTTAGTCAGGAGATTAAGGATAGGTTTGGGGGGTGAGATGAGAATTTTGTATTTTGTTTTAAAGTTTAAAATATTATTTTTTAGTTTTAAGATTTGAAAAAGTTAAATTGGAATTTGAAAAAGTTGTATTGGAATTTAAAAAAGTTGAATTATTTATTATATTTTATATGGAGATTTGAAAAAGTTGTAATGATGAGATAAGATGAGATAAGAATTTTGTGTGAGATGTGTTTTCCAAACCTATCTTAACTGAATCTTGACAAAGAAACCAATTTGAGATTTACTCATAAGCATAGGTAAAAGTCCTTCTCTTCTCTAAAGAATATGGTTTGAGTCTCTTTGCTTTGTCAAAATCGTCTAGTATCTTAGGTCATATCTGTAGAGTGGGTTTATTTTTTGCCCCATAATCCCCCGATACCACATATATTACAACGCATCATATCTATGTACTTGTTTATTTTAGCATGCATCCAAGGTATTTTAAGCATAATATAGTGTATTTGCATCTTTTATAATATTCTTCGTTTACAGATATATCTTCTAATACAATTGTTATATGACATGTGGGTTTTTTTATTGGATAACTAGGCCCTTGAGCTCTAGGCTTTAATTATTTTACAGTAGTTCCGTTCTTGACTTCCACTTTACTAATGATTAAACTCGATTCGTTTAAACCCATATTGGGAATAGCATTTGCTGCTGCAGAATAAACCAATTTAAAAAGTGGATAACATGTTCGATAAGTCATAAGTTCTAGTACCATAAGTGTTTTCTCGTAGGAACGTCCATGAATTTTTTCAATTACTCTTCGTGCTTTGTTAGTAGACATACATATATGTTTACTTAGAGCACATACTTTTGTGTATGGATTACTCTTTCTCTTCTTTATCATAAGATTCACCTCTTAGTAATGAACGATAAGCATCTATATTATTCACCAATTTATGGCCCACCATACGATCGGTTATATAAATAGGCAAACGCTCCTTTCCATTATGTATAGCAGTACTATGGCCAATCAGTATGAGTACAATGGCAGATGCTCGGGGACCAAGTTAATACTATTTCTTTTTCTGCTTTTGTGTTAATTTTATTTATTTTTCTTAATAAATGGTTCGCTACAAAAAGATTTTTATTTTTTTAGTTTTAGTGAGCATGTCACAATTAATTACTCCTATTTTTTATTTCTTTGTTTGTATAGACGAAGAAACAAATTCTATTTTCTCTCCTATCCTATTTACTACGATGATGAAGAATCAAATTATCACTATATTTATTCATTTTTCTACTTCTTCTTCCAAGTGCAGGATAATCCCAAGGGGTTGCGGGCTTGTTTCTACCAATTGGGGCACTCCCTTCACCACCCCCATGGGGATGGTCTACAGGGTTCATAACTGCTCCTCTTACTACAAGACGCTTACATAGCCAACAATTAGATCCGGCTCTACCCAAACTTTTTTGGCTCACCCCAACATTCCTCACTTGTCCGACTATTGCTGAGCAGTTTTTGGATAGCAAACGAACCTCCTCATAAGATAATTTTAATGTTTCTGATTTCCCCTTTTTTTCAATTAGTTTCGCTACAGCACCTGTTGCTCTAGCTAATTGTCCACCCTCTCCAAGTGTGATTTCTATGGTGTGATTTCTATGTTATGTATGGTCATGCCTAAGGGCATATCGGTTGAAGTAGATTCTTCTTTTTTATCAATCAAAAGCACTTCCAAAATTGTACAAGCTTTTTCCAAAGCATACGACTTTTTGGATGTAGATGATGATATCTATATATATATATCGTATAATGAAGTACCACGTGAGTGATATATATGAATCCAAAGCTGCCAAATCAATAATGTTATGATCTTCTACGTCATAGGTCTTCTCGTTCCTTCATCTGGTTTATGTTATTCATGTTGCATTCAGATCGAATGACTGTATGAAATTAAGTCAATACTTCCACATATTATGGGTAACATAGGAGACATCTCTATTTTCACTTGGGGAATCCTTAGAATTACCATTTCTTAGCTTTCAATTTGCCTCTGACCATCAAATGAAATGTGAATAATCTATCCTCCTCTCTTTGAAACAAGGGGCGCTTCTGGTTTTGTCGGTGCTTGAAACAATTTTGGCTTCTCCATATTTCTATATCTCTAGAGTCAATAATTTTATATGAGGAATTATTGAACTCAATCACTTGTTGCCGTTCCTCTTTAGTTTTCTATTAAGGTCTATCCTGTAGAGGTACTCAAATTGGATCAGTGATCGATTTCTAGGTTTCGTTGTAAACATAATTGGTTACTTCCAATTACGTAAATCAACAGTTCAAACCACACTCAAAGTTTGGGCATTTCCCATTTTTATAGGAACTTCTGTACCAAAAACAATGGTATCTCCAATTATAGCCCTTCTGGGATGTAAAATAAATCTTCATCCTAGAGATGAAAACAAATAACTCATATAGCTTTGTATCGGTTAAGTTCATCTCATACGGCTCAAACCAAAACACCCATATACTGGTTATAGCGGATATCTGGAATAAAAAGTTTGAAACTTCTTTAATCCTATCATTCAATCTTTCTCTAAAGATACGAAAGAATAAAAATCTAAAAGCTCTTCTATGCGGTTATAATGTCAAATTATCAAGTTGGCTCATTTGTCTTTATGTTGATGGTTACCAGCCTCTTGAATCTTCTATTTACCTATTTTATTTTATTTTTTATTTTTGTTTTCTTTATTATCGATAGGAATTCTCTTGTTAAGACCCAATAGAATTGATTAAAACCTTAGATTCATACTACAACCACGATGATTCAATAAAACCTTCAAAATAAGTCTAAAAATTCTCTGAGTAAGAATCTGTGGATCCTCAATTATTCAATGAATACATATAATGAATAAAAATACAAAGAATGATTTGTCCTTTAATTAAAAAAAAAAAAAAAAAAAAACAGTGCTCGAGAGATAGTTGTCCATATACTGATAAGGGATGTATGGATTCTCGAGAAGAGAGGAGCCGTGGTGGTCCCCCCCAGGACCCGGATCCCACGAATGAATAGAAGTTGAATCTACATTGGATCTCACCTGAATCGCCCCATCTATCCTCCTGAGGAGAAGTTTGGTTTCAAACCCCGATTCAAATAGGAGAAGTATGCCATGCTAATGTGCCTTGGATGGTCCACACCTCAGGCGCTGATGAGCACATTGAACTATCCACATGGCAGAGAGCCTTCATAGCCCAAGCACAACGACGCAATTATCAGGGGCGCGCTCTACCACTAAGCTAATAGCCCGTTGTGCG
Source organism: Pterocarya stenoptera (assembly GCA_003123785.1). NCBI lineage: Eukaryota > Viridiplantae > Streptophyta > Magnoliopsida > Fagales > Juglandaceae > Pterocarya > Pterocarya stenoptera. The sequence goes on along the minus strand of QEOT01005315.1, from coordinate 63,349 downwards.
GGCCTCCCACTAGGGCCAGCTATGCCAAAAGTGGGAGAAACCCCATCCCTCTCTTTCCTTTTTTACGTCCCCATGCCTCCCCCCCCCCCAACCACGTGGTGACATGGGGCCAAAAAAAGGGGATCCTATCAACTTGTTCCGACCTAGGAAAATAAGCTCATTACACCGTTGAGAAATGAAAGAAGACTTCCATCTCCAAGTTTAACCCAGATGTAGCTTGCTTCTTTTTAGATGTGAAGCAGTGTCAAACCAAAATACCCAACAAGTGTTAGCTCTCCCTAAAATGGAGGTGATCTAGCAGCACCATCGAGTACCGCTACTTTGTTACGACTTCACTCCAGTCACTAGCCCTGCCTTCGGCATCCCCCTCCTTGTGGTTAAGGTAACAACTTCGGGTGATTTATGGCTAGAGTGTTTTTTTTTTTATACCTATAGCCTTTATTTTCATGCTTTTCAAGGACAAAGGCTGCATATTTTCACATCTAGGATTTACATATACAACATATATCACTGTCAAGAGTGAATTTCTTATTCTTTAGATATTCTGATTTAATTAATAAAAAAAAAAGAAAAAGGTTAGAAACTTGAAAAAACAAGGATTGGGTTGCGCCGTACATATGAAAGAGTATACAATAATGGTGTATTTAGCGAATAAAATATCATAGTATAATAACGAATCATTCTAATTAGTTGATAATATTAATTGATATGCTTGTGAAAGGATTCCTATGAAAGGTTTCATTAACTCCTAATTCATGTCGAGTAGACCTTGTTGTTGCGAGAATTCTTAACTCATGAGTTGTAGGGGGGACTTATGTCACCACAAGCAAAGACTAAAGCAAGTGTTGGATTCAAAGCTGGTGTTAAAGATTATAAATTGACTTATTATACTCTTGAATATCAAACCAAATATACTGATATCTTGGCAGCATTTCGAGAAAGCCCTCAACCTGGAGTTTTGCCTGAGGAAGTAAGGGTAGCAATAGCTGCTGAATCTTCTACTAGTACATGGACAGCTGTGTGGACCGATGGGCTTACTAGTCTTGATCATTACAAAGGATGATGCTACCACATTGAGCCAGGTGCTAGAGAAGAAAATCAATGTATTGCTTATGTAGCTTACCACTTAGACCTTTTTGAAGAAGGTTTTGTTACTAACATGTTTACTTTCATTGTGGGCAATCTATTTGGATTCAAGGCCTTGCGCGCTCTATGTCTAGAGGATTTGCGAATCCCTCTTGCTAATTCCAAAACTTTCCAAGGCCCGCCTCATGGAATTCAAGTTGAGAGAGATAAATTAAACAAGTATGGCCGCCCTCTATTGGGATGTACTATTAAACCTAAATTGGGATTATCCGCTAAGAATTACGGTAGAGCAGTTTATGAATGTCTCTGCGGTGGGCTTGATCTTACCAAAGATGATGAGAACTTGAATTCCCAACCATTTATGCATTGGAGAGACTATTTTCCGAAGCAATTTATGAAGTGCAGGCTGAAACCGATGAAATCAAAGGGCATTACTTGAATGCTACTGCAGGTACATGCAAAGAAATTATCAAAGGGTTGTAATTGCCAGAGAATTGGGAGTTCCTATCATAATGCATGACTACTTAACCTCGGGATTTACTAAAAATACTAGCTTGGCTCATTATTGCCGAGATAATGGTCTACTTCTTCACATCCATCGTGCAATGCCTGCAGTTATTGATAGACAGAAGAATCATGGTATACACTTTCGTATACTAGCTAAAGCGTTACGTATGTTGGGTGGAGATCATATTCACTATGGTACCGTAATAGGTAGACTTGAAGGGGAAAGAGAAATCACTTTAGGCTTTGTTGATTTACTACGTGATGATTTTGTTGAAAAAGATCGAAGCCGTGGTATTTATTTCACTTAAGATTTGGTCTTTCTACCTGGTGTTCTGCTTGTGGCTTCAGGGGGTATTCATATTTGGCATATGCCTGCTTTGACCAAAATCTTTGGAGATGATTCCGTACTATAATTCGGCAGAGGAACTTTAGGGCATCCTTGGGGAAATGCACCCGGTGCCATAGCTAATCAAGTAGCTCTAGAAGCATTCGTACAAGCTCGTAATGAGGGACATGATCTTGCTCGTGAGGGTAATGAAATTATTCACGAGGCTAGTAAATGTAGTCTTGAGCTAGCGGCTGATTGTGAAGTATGGAAGGAGATCAAATTTGAATTCCTAGCAATGGATACGTTGTAATCCAGTAATTGTCGCGCATTCTCTTAATTGAATGGTAATTAAACTCAGCCCAATATTTTACTAAAAGGATTGAGCCGAATACAAAACAAAGATACTAGGATTATATTAGCAAGGGACGAAATTGCCATTTTTCTCTAATTTTGCTCTGCTAGGGTTTCAGTTTGGCAATACGGTTTCGTGCTACGTAGGGCTGCATGGCAGCCACGGCTGGGCGTCGTACTTACAGAACTTGCTGCGGTTGTGCCCCAGCTTCTCCCAGAGGTTGTTGTCCCTCCTCGTTTGCCTAAGAGTGCAGATGATGTTCTTTATTTTCAGTTTTCAAGAGAAGAGATCCAACGTTCGGCTGAACCTTTCAAGTATTCGATAGTCCTAAAGTTTCTCGGAACTGTCCCTCTTTGGATGCCATTAGAGAATTCATCCACAGTCGTTGGGGTCTAGATGGTACTCCAGTGGTCTCTGCTATGCGGCATCCTTGCAACGTGTTCGTCCTGTTTTCATTTGAGAATCATTTCCTGAAGGGTCTGTCTCGTGAAGCATGCGATATAGATGGGGTGTTTTATTGTGCATTCCACTGGAATCTGGATTTCAGTGAGGAAGAGGAACCTTGCATGGTTCCAATTTGGATTGTGCTTCCAAGTCTGAAACCCATTCCGTTCTTCTGGATTGAAGTCTCCGGTATGCCCTCAAGCCGCAAATAAGAAATTATTTATGAAAATCTTCCCGCTTTCTGTTGTAGATGCAAAGTGCAGGGACATAACTCCCATACGTGTCGTGTTGGGAAGGCTGTGAATGGGGAGAAGACCTGGGTCCATCAAAAAACGTGTTACTAATAGTGAGGATCCGAAGGCTAAGGACAAAGAGAAGGAAATGGTTCAGCAGGTTGAGTTTCAAGAAGGGTTTGGGAAGGATCTCATAGTAGGGGGAACGTCGAATGTTCAGCAGGATTTGGTTGTGTTTTCTGATGGGGCTGCCCAGACCTGGGAAAATTCTTGATGAGGGTGTTATTCTTGATGAGTTCCAGCTGGTGCAATCTCCCTTATCTGAGCTGCAGATGGGTACTCAGCGGGTGCAATCTCCTTCGTTGGTTCAAACACAGAGGGTGGTTTCGGAGATGACTGGTGTGACGCCCCCAAATTCCGCTTGGGATCGGACGGACATTTGAAGCATCGAGACATGCAACACAAGGTTACCTGCCCCCGTTCGTGACATATAAGATGCAATAT
>QEOT01005315.1:12489-56486 GCA_003123785.1 Pterocarya stenoptera | reverse complement strand
ATTAGAATCGCACTTCTGGCCCCACAGTGAGTGATAACACAGACTATGTTGACAGACTAAAACCTATGCGATTGGTCGATTCGTGAAACCTTACGGAGTTTTCACAAGGTTCCTAAAGCCAATAGAAATTTCACCTTTGAATTTCTAGCGGGCTGTTACAACTGGAGTCCCTCTTACTTTGGACTCTTTTCATGCTAATGAATTGTCGTTTGAGGTTTGTCCCCAGGTGCAGTCTATCGCTCTTGATCAACAAGGTCCTGAGGTAGTTACTGAAACAGACGATATTAGTCATGATGCGGGGGAGTTCCCGGATGCGGCAGAGGCTCACGTGCATGAGAGTCCCAAAAATATAGACAATTTTTTTTTTTTTGCAGGGGACTCAGTTTATGATCCTGAACCTAATCTTGGTTCGGATGTCTTGCCTCAGGAGAAGGATTATCATACTGAGTCGGAGGGGAATCTCGCTCCCAAGAGAATTTATTCAAAAAAACAATTTGTGAAAGTCAGGAGCTCTACTCGGGTCCAGACCCGAACCACTAAATTTTCTCTATGATTGGCTCCATCTTTGTATGGAATATTAGAGGGATTCGTACCTCTAAAGGTCGGTTAAAGAAGTTGATTGGGTTGCTCAAACCTATTATCGTAGTTTTAATGGAACCTTTTACAAGTTTTGATTAAACTAACAGTTTGATGAGGTGTTTGAATTTTGAGAATGGCACGTCTAATGAAGCTGTTGGTGGGAAAGTGTGGTTATTCTGGAATAATGTCGTTGTGGTTCATATTACTGGTATGACCTCTCAATTTATTTCAGTTCGTGTTGAAGCCGATAATCAAGTTTTTTTTTATGTCATTTCATTTATGCTAAATGTTCTCGGAGTGATAGGCAGGAGTTATGGGCTGATTTGTGCTTGAATCGTATTGGAGTAGAGCCTTGTTTATTTGCAGGTGATTTCAACATTATTCGTTCTGACTCGGAAAGGAGGGGAGGTCGGCCTAGGCTTCAAGTTGCTATGGATGATTTTAATAGTTGGATAGATCAGAGGAGTTTGATTGATATGAATATTCAGGGTAGCAAATTCTCTTGGTGCAATGGCCAACAGGGGTTATCCCGGAGTTGGGCTAAACTTGATAGGGTGCATATTGATGCTACTTTTTTGTCCTGTTTCTCTAATGCTATTTGTTCTTATCTTCCTCGTTCTACTTCGGATCATTGTCCTATGCACATTGAACTTTTGGCTGATCCTTTCTCTTATGGTCCTTCTCCGTTTCGTTTTCAGCAAATGTGGGTGGATCATCCGGATGTTTTTGAGTGTGTACAGAGGGCTTGGATGGTTCCTGTGACTGGTGGGGGTTTATGGAAGCTAGCTAGTAAACTTAAACAGATTCGGGTTGTGCTCCGAGAATGGAATAAAAGGGTTTTTGGTTGGACTACCTCTCATATTGCTCATCTTGAGGGGCAGGTGGATAGGATTGAAAGTCGGCTTCAACAAGATTGGAATGCCGATGATGATAGGGAGTTAGTCTTGACCTCTCAGGAATTGTCTTCATGGAGATGTAAGGAGGACATTTGTTTGGCTCAGATGGCCAAGTTAAAATGAAAGGTGGAAGGTGATAGAAATTCTAAATGTTTTCATGCTTGTTTGACTAATAAGAGGCGTAAGCGCATATCTAGCATGAGAGCTGCGGATGGGATCGTGTTTAAGTCGCCAGAAGCCATCCATCAGGGAGCAGTTGAGTACTTCTCTGGTTTCCTCCAAGCAGATCCTCCCCGTGCTTTGCCAGACCTATCCTATCTTATCGCACCTGCTATTTCTGATGAGGATAATGGACGTATCACTTGTATTTCGTCAATGGATGAAATCTTTGAGGCCTTGTCGTCTATTCCGTCTAACAGTTCTCCGGGTCCAGATAGTTTTGGTGCTGGTTTTTTTAAGAGTTGTTGGAATATTGTTAAAGAAGACATCTTTGAAGCTATTTCAGAGTTTTTTTTCTCTCTAAGCAGTTGCCTCAGTTCTATTTGACCTCTTTTATTGTTTTACTACCGAAAGTTGATGTGCCTACTGGGTTTGATAAGTTTAGACCGATTAGCTTTTGTTCGGTTTTCTTTAAAATTTGTTCTAAAATTCTGGTTAATCGTTTGACTAGTCTTCTTCCTAGCACGATCTCCCTTGAGCAAGGTGCTTTCATTCCGAGATGAAGTATTTTTTAAAATATTTCCCTGACGCAGGCAATGGTGCATTCTATCAACAAGAAAGCTCATGGTGGTAATATTATTCTCAAAGTGGATATGGCTAAAACTTATGATCGGGTTGATCGGTGTTTTCTTTTGGAGGTCCTTCGCACTTTCGGCTTCTCTTCTCAGGTTTGTGATTTAATTCGAACTTGTATCTCCTCTCCTTGGTATTTCGTTATGATGAATGAAACCCATAAGGGTTTTTTTCGGGGAGGTCGTGGTTTGCGACAGGGGATCCTCTTTCCCCTTATCTGTTCATTATTCTTCAAGAAGTCCTTTCTAGACTCCTTAAGAATAGTGTTGTGGAAAAAAGATTTGGTCAATTTTTGCACCTTATGTATGCTGATGATGTGGTAATCTTCACTAATGGTAGCACGAGATCTGTTCAGGAACTCTTGTTTATTTTTCAGAAGTATGAGACTTGGTCTGGCCAGAGGATTAATAAAGAGAAGACTGTGGTTATTTTTACTCAAAAAATCCCTTTGAGTCATAAGAGAGCTATTAAGCGTATGACTGGGTATTCGGAGGGCTTTTTCCCTTTCAAATATCTAGGAGTGCCTATTATTTCAGGGAGGCTCAAGCAAGTTCACTTGGAAGAGATGGTTATAAAAGTCCGCAATAAAATTAGTGGCTGGAAGATGAAGCTTCTTTCTTCAGGAGGTCGTCTTATTCTTCAGACGCATGTGCTCTCAAGCATGACTCTTCATTTGTTTGCTATCCTTCAGGTTCCTAAATCGATTATTAAGGAACTGCACCGCTTAATGAGTACTTTCTTTTGGGGAGAGGCTAGTGGGAGAGGCTAGTGGGAAAGGTAAGAAAAAATGGGTTGCTTGGAAGAACATGTGTCTTCCAGTAAATGAAGGTGCGTTGGGTTTGCGCCATCTTGATGATATGCAGAAGGCTTTGCATATGAGGTTTTCTTGGAATTTAATCCAAGGTAATTCGTTATGGGCTCGGTTCTTCAAACATAAATATGTGGGCTCTAAACCTTGGATTCTTATTGATGCGAATAAAGGCATGAGATTCTGGAAAATGATTGCTAAAAGTATTCCTTTGGTCCTCGAAAGTTCTAAGTGGCGGCTCAGGGAAGGTAATCTTTTCTTCTGGTATGATAAGTGGTGGGATCGGGGTCCCTTGTTTTTCAGGTCTTCTGATGGTTGGTAGCCCTTTACTTAAAGTTAAGGACTGTCAACTATCAAATTCTTGGGATGTGGACTTCTTGGTTAGTTTGGTGGGTCATGATCATGTGAATGATATTCTGAATTCTTTAGCAGGTTGCAAGGGAGGTTCGGATGTTTTGGTATAGACAAAGTAAGATAGTGGTTGTTTCTCTCCTAAATATGCTTGGGATTGTATCCGTATTAGGGGTTCTACGATGAATGGGAATCCTTGGATGTGGCATAATTTGCTCCCTTCGAAGGTTTTAGTGTCTATGTGGAAGGCTTGGCATAATGCCTTTAGTGTGGATGATCGTCTCCGTCGTGTAGAGGTGCCAATTGTTTCTAAGTGTGATTGTTGTGATGCTGGTAATTATGAGGATCAAAATCATGTTTTGTTTGGAGGGGGTTTTGCTACGCGGATCTGGCCCTATTGTGGAGCTATCTTTGGGTTACCACTTCGTGGTACTTGGAAAGAGTCAGTGACCATTTGGTTTTGTCGAGCATCTTCCTCTACTCAGGTTGGTACTATTGTGGGCCTTATTCCTTCTCTTATTTCTTGGCGTCTTTGGCGTCGTAGATGTGTTGCTCGCATGGAAGGTTGTCTTGAATCTTTTAATTTGGTTTGGCATTTGATTGTTTATGAGATTCACGCTATCTGTCAGGGCATTCACAAAGTTTCAAAATGCTCTAGGAGCGATTCTCAGATTTTACAATCCTTGCTTATCTCGCCTCTTGTTCCGCCAAGGCAAGGCTCGAGGTTGGTGGTCTGGTGCAAACCCCCTCAGGGTCGTTTTAAGTTAAACACTTACGGTAGTAGCCTTGGGAATCCTGGGACGTCTGGGGCGGGTGGTATTATCAGAGATGATCATGGTAATTTAATCATGCCTTTGCCTTTCCTCTTGGGTTTGGTTCGAATAATAGGGCAGAATTATTAGTGCTGCTGCATGGCCTTAAAGCTTGTAAAGTTTTGAGAATTGGATATGTGGAAGTTGAACTTGACTCATAAGTGGTGGTTTTGTGGTGGAAACAACGGCGATGTGGGGTTTGGTATCTGGGGGATTTTTGGGAGGAGATTCTTCATCTTTTGGATTCGATGGTCTGCTCTGTTTGTCAATAATTCAGAGAAGGTAATAAAGTTGCTGATTGGCTTGCTAAGTATGGTTCGCTTGGTCATTGTGTGGAGCAGTAAGAGATTGGGGAAGTGCCGAGTTTATCATGTAAGCCCCCAAGTGTATTGATGTTACCACGATATTCCTCCGCCACACATGAGGGCAGATTAATAAACTTGGGACGGGGCCACTATGTGTGTGGCTGCCGGCTCTTTCTTTTTTGAAAAAAAAGTGGATTTATATGCATATTCTGATAGTAAATAAAATATTCAAATGATTTTTTATCAAATAACTATTCATCTATTGTATTTTCATGTAACTATGGGCAAAAAGGCTTTATGGAAAAAGGGTGATTCAATTCAACGTTGGCCAAAGATGTGTTAGAATACGGGTGTAGGCTAAGTAAATCAATTGATAGTCTTGGTCCTATTGAAAATACCGGTGTAAGTGAAGACTCGATTCTAAATGATATAGATAAAGGCACTCTTAGTTTGAGCGATAGTGACAATTCTAGTTACAGTAATGTTGATCATTTAGTTGGCGTTATAGACATTTAGAGTTTCCTCTCTGATGATATTTTTTTAGTTAGGGCTAGTTATTTCATATATTTGGATATTGAAAATAAATCTTTGAGATTGACAATGATCATTCTTTTCCAAGTGAACTAGAAAGTTCTTTTTCTAATTATAAAAATTTTAGTTATCCGAATAAGTATATAATAGTGACAATCCTCATGATGACCCTTACATATATGATACTAAATATAGTTGGAATAACCACATTAATAGTTGTATTGACAGCTATTTTCGTTCTCAAACTTGTATTGATAGTACATTTTAAGTGGTATTTTCAATTATTGTGACAGTTACATTTATAGTTACATTTTTTATGAAAGCACAACTAGTAATGAAAACCAAAGTTGAAGTATAAAACCGAGCCTGGATGATAGTGATTTAACTATAACAGAAACAGAAAGTCCTAATGATCTAGATGTGACTCCAAATTACAAGCATTTGTGGGTTCAATGAGAAAATTATTATGGATTAAATTATAAGAAATTTTTTAAATAAAAAATGAATATTTACGAACACTGTGGACATCATTTGAAAATGAATAGTTTAGATAGAATCGAACTTTGCATTGATCCAGGTACTTGGGCTCTGATGGATGAAGACATGGTCTCTCTAGATCCCATTGAATTTAATTTAGAAGAGGAACCCTACAAAGATCGTATTGATTCTTATCAAAGAAAGACAGGGTTAACTGAGGTTGTTCAAATGGGCACAGGTCAACTAGACGGTATTCTCGTAGCAATTGGGATAATGGATTTTCAATTTATGGGTGGTAGTATGTGATCGGTAGTTGGCAAGAAAATCACCCGTTTGATCGTATATGCTACCAATCAATTTTTACCTCTTATCTTAATATGTGCTTCTAGAGGAGCATGCATGCAAGAAGGAAGTTTGAGCTTGATGCAATGGTTAAAATATCTTCCGCGTTATATGATTATCAATCAAGTAAAAAGTTATTCTAGGTATCAAGCCTTACATCTCCTACTACTTGAGGGGGGGGGGGTGACAACTAGTTTTGGTATGTTGGGGGATATCATTATTGCTGAACCCAATGCCTACATTGCCTTTGCAGTAAAAGAGTAATTGAACAAATATTGAATAAAACAGTACCTGAGGGCTCACAAGCGGCTGAATATTTATTCCATAAGGGTCTATTCGATCCAACCGCACCGCATAATCTTTTAAAAGGAGTTATGTGAGTTATTTTAGCTTCTTACATTCTTTCATCTTGAATCAAAATTCAATCAAGTAGAGCCTTAATAAGAATTATATATATACACTACAAGAAATCAGCCCTTTTCCAGCGATTTTAAAATTGCTGCAAAAGAAATCGCCGCGAATTAACCCTTTTAGCGGCGATTTTCAGCTCGCCGGTGAGTTCTAGATATAAGTTTTTGGGGTTCTCTTTTGCAGTGATTTTTTTCTCTTTTGCAGCGAAAATAATCGCTGGTAAAGTATTGACCTTTTTGCAACGTTTTTTAATCGCTGCAATTGGGTCCTTAATGTCACAGGTACATTTTGCAGCGACATTTTCGACTGTAGAGGCGAAAATATTCGTCGGGAAAGATGGATGAGTTTTTGCAGCGTTTTAATTAATCGCTGCAATAGATCATTTAATGAAATGGCGCCAAACTCTAAAGATATTTTCTTTTTCCCCCCGAGTTCTTTCCTTCTCCACTTCTCTCTGTTCTTCCCCATTCCTTCTCCTTTAACCTTTCCTAGAGATCAGCTGCTACTCCACCCACGCCTTCCTTCGATTTCATCTCCATTTTCGTGCAACCACCCAAAAGTTTCTCCTTTACCACATTTCTCTCCCGCAGAACCTACGGTCGAGTTAGAATCGAAGGAAGCCGGGAAAGGTGCCATGCGATTCGTCCCTTTCCTTCTCCATTTCTCTCTGTTCTTCCCCATTCCTTCTCCATCTGGCTTTCCGAGAGATCAGGTGCTACTCCATCCACGTCCCCAGAACGATTTCATCCCCATTTCATTGCAACCACCCAAAGGTTTCTACTTTAGCACATTTCCCTCCCGCAGAAGCTACGGTTGAGATGGAATCGAAGGAAGCCGTACTGTGCCGTGCGATTTGTCTCTTTCAATCTGTGGAATTTGGGTCAGTTGCTTCCAACTGAGGTTTGTCGAGATTCAGTTGTGAAGAAGCGTGGGTCCTTTCGTCACCACAGGTATCGCTGCAACTCAGAAGTGGATTTTGTTTGAACTGTTTGGCATTCACTCGTTTCTTTACAAAATTAAAAGCTTTTTGTTTGTAGACTGATTTCTACTTGTGCAGTTGTGAAATCTATCCCTTTTTTGCGCCAATTTTGCAATTTATATTTACATTTTCTGGTCCAGCTTGCTTTTTCCGATGCTCGAACATGTGTTTTAACCCAGTGGCTGATAAAATATAATTGGACTAAAATGTCTATGAGCATACTTCCCACCCAGTTCATAATTGATCTCTTATATGCTCTAGGTTTTTATTAGTTTAGGGTCTTGTATCAATTTGTTTGCTATGTAATTTGGGAATTTACAGCTAGTAGAAATTACCAAAATACATTAAATGGACCTAAAATGTTGATCTTGTCTTTTGAGGTTTTGCTAGCTTTAGTTGCATTAACATTGCTAGGGTGCCGTATTCATCCAAGAACTTTCTAATTGTTTTAGTACGTATATAAANGTTTCCTATATATATCAACCATGCACAACATGATCATCACCTCAGGAAAAACTTCTCTAATTAAACTCCAGCACATGATTCAATTGCTCTGGAATCAAGTTGCTTTTCCTAACTGTTCTGTTCTTCCATTAATAGTAATATTGCGTTTTTCCAATATCTACCGGGTCATCACTGTAGTAAAAATCCTGCTCGAATTTTTTTGGCATAAGTAAAGGATATTTAAATTAATAAGAATAGGCATATAGCTCAACTACACAGAAAAATCTTTCTCTAATTAAACTCATGCACATTCCACTGTACTGAAATTAAGCTGCATCGATCTGTCACCCACATTGAAGGAAAAATATAGAGGTTTAATACCAGAATCATAAAGATCAGGATGCTCTTAATGTAGTATTCTCTGGAACTAATTTGTCAAAAAACTGCAAACACTTCTTTTCTTTATATATATTATATATATATAAAAGTTAATTAAAGTTATCCCGTCAGATACTAGGTTTCTTTCTTTCTTTCTTTGGGATAGAAAAGGAGGTACGTAACACATGAAGCACACACTTAATTATTGATTTTGGTTATCATAGGCTCACCATCATAGGCACCACACCAATGAGACAGCAAATGCTGTTTTTTTTTTGGCAAGTATGAGATACAAAATATCTCCACTAAAGAGTTCAACAAGGGATACAAAGCAATGAATTGCCACACACATACGTATCAGAACTCTACTAAGTGATAAGAGTTATTACAAGAGTAGTAAATCTTTCTTGTCATGAGCCAGAGGCTCATTTTAATCCAAGTTGTCAATGTATGCTTTTCCACTCACGATGTCGGTTTTAACTAGGTTAATTTGGAATAACTCTCCGAGCATATAGGCCTAATTACAATTTGAAAAGACATTGAATATAATGCATGCACCCTTGACTAGATAAATCTAATAAAACTTATGAAATATAATGGACACTTAAGAAAATGAAAGATATATACTGTTACCAAAAGCTAAATATCATAATTGAAAGCAAGAGATCAACTTTAAAAACTTCATAGCATTCTGCCATCTCAGGCACCTGTCCTATTGTAAACTTGCCATAACTTCTTCTAAAAAACTCTAATTGCAAATTCTTTAATGCATCAGAAACAATAGACTTAGAATGTTGATGGTACATGGCATGTAGGCCAATTATTTCGAAATTATCCTAGACTATTTTTGGAGTACCCTAAGAAATACATATTGATATATTTTTTAGCTTACCTATATTGATTCTCAATTTTTACACAGCAATTTGATTGACCTTAGAACACCTTATTTTTTTTTCAGTGCTAATTAAAAGCTCAATGAAATGTTATTGTCATTGAGGTGTTACGTAAGCTGATTTTAGATTCTGTGGAAGGCATTTTTGTCATGCCCCAATTTTTCTAAATATTGGGGATGAACCTATTGAGGTCACAATAGCATTTAAAAAAAAAGAATAAACTAAAAACTTCTATATATATGAAATTGAGTTCATATTTTTTTTCATCTCACCAAACCCATCAAAATAGCTAAGACTATTCTTTCATAAAAATCTCAAATAAAACCCTAACTATTCTATAGATGACACTTATTTCCTAGCTCTCATTCTAACCCTCCTATGTGTCCTCTGAGCTTCCTCATTTGCATGCTCCTCTTTGACATGTGTAGAATAAGAAATTTTACCTGTGGAAGGTAATTAGTCACGACTAGATAATTATGATTGATTAAGCTAGGTGTAATATTTGAACATATTTTTTTAAATAAATGTTAAGATTAAATTAAAAGAAAAAACTAAAATCATAGTATTGAATGTAAATTAAAAATCTTGGGATTTTACAGCTAGTAGAAATTACCAAAATACATTAAATATGCCTTGATTCTCCATCAATGAATATCTTAAACATATGCTAGCTCATCAAGTTGATCTTGTCTTTTTTGTTTTGCTAGCTTTAGTTGCATTCACATTGCTGGTATATAAAGCAGTACTGATCAAATTAACTTGCCTGCATGTCATCATAAGTAATAGCTAGGGTGCCGTTTTCATCCAAGAACTTTTGATTGTTTTAGTACGTATATACATGGACCTAAAATGAATACATGAGATGATTTTTGTATTCATTTTAGGTCCAATTTCTGTGATTGATTCAGTCCTATGATTGTATGCCAATCGAATATTTAATGTATGGCTTATACAATACATTCAAATGATTGTAGTTTAGGTTCCCTTTTGTTTTTCTGAATCATATAGTTAATTTTTAACCCAATTTTTTTTGTCCTCTCATCTCACTATATATTTAGTATCTATATGTGTATACTAAATATTTATGTATAACTTCTGGTTTCAACCTATCCCCCATTATATAATTCACAGTTCTATTTCAAGCTTTTCATCAACAAAAACATAATGCTTATCATAGGACTGAAGACTTCAATATGCTTTACAAGCTACCCAGATCAGCTTGTATCATGTAACTTTTCATGAAAAGGAAGAAAATGGGCAGCAATCAATTATAGCAGTTACACATAAAAGATAAAGCAGAAATTCATGTATTTGGACATTGCTGCAACTGATGTAAATTGAACCTGGCCAATCTAATGTACTCGCTTTTTTATCTCTCTAATTCATAGTTTCTTTTGGCTTATTTCATGCATGCCAAGCCAAAAGGCAGTACTGTTTCTTTGGTGTGAATTAAACCCAACTTGTTAGCTGTCGTATATCAGGAAAGAAAGGATACAAAGATAATAGCCTCACTTGATGCATTAACATGTTTGATGTCTTGACCCTTTTATGCATATATATCACAATCCACCCCAATTTGTCTGGATGTATAGATATATACATGTCTATACTTCTAATTTGGATTAAAAACCTGTATTGTCTTGAGAACATTTGGTGGAGCTTGAGTGGTCCAACTTCCTTCACATCTCCGCGCGCTGCAATGAAAAACTCAGAAAGTTTTGATTCCTTTGGGCCATTTTCTGTAAAGACATAAAAACCTAACAATCTGCATTCATTAAGTACCCTCGCTCTCTATTTCTTTTTCATGATTATTCCTTAAGCTCCTCTCTTTCCTTTCTGCCACTCATTTTAAGACAAAACAAACAAAAACAACAAAATAACTCAAAGGGATCTGTTGAAACCTTAGATAGATCATGTTACCATCAAAATCTTTATAGTATGAGAGATCACAAAGATTCTTTTAAATTTAATAAATCATTTTTATTAAATTAGTAACTTTTGATTTGAATCATTCTAGTGATCAACCAAGTGGAAGATGGGACCTTCTTTTGAATGTTCGAGCGATTCATTAGTGAAGATGTTTTAAAAAGTCTTTGTCATCTTCTATCAACAACAATGTTTTGTGTTTTTTTCTTCCCTACCAACAAATCAACGTACGAAATTAACATAAATGATATTATAATGATCATTAATTAATCTTTTCCATAGTTAAGTTTTTTGCTCATATAATTTGATGGTAACCTTCACATATCAGAACAAATATTACAATTGAAAACAGGAAAAAGATGATAGTGATCTTTTGTTTCCCTTAGTACGGCGTGTTTTGGTTTCATGAATACTTAATTCTTCATCTGGGTATTATCTGGGATTTCTCTCTCTATAAAAGGATAATTTGTTTAGTTTATCCTTAATTCACCATCATATATATATATATGTGAAAGAGAGAGAGTGGGTGCTTTAGCTTTGCTTTCCACACAAGAAAGAGAATCTTGTAATATACATGCATGGCATTGCTTGATATTAACATCATTCTTGTTTATCGCTTTATTGTTGGTGGACCCATGAGATTAGTGCATGCAAGCCACAGAATTAATAAGCCCTCTAGTGCGTAGAAACCAGAATTTTGTTTTCTGGGGAATTTGTTTCACAAAATCATCTTAGGGAGGGCTGCAAATTTGGATTGTAGCACTATGTTCTTGGTGCTATAATTTTCATGAAATCCCAACCTTTTTTTAGCATATGGATAGAATTTTTTTTCCTAGACGCATTCAATAACTATTTGCTTCTTCTTCTCCTCTTTGTACATAGGAGATTTATAACATGAAAATAAGTAAAAAAGCTTCCTACAGTCAGTCCGCAGTACCAAAAATAAAAGCAGGGATGGAGAGTGGAGTTGGCCCACTGTCTTTTCAATTTGAACATTGTCTAGGAAAGACAAGATCCACTAGAGTTAGGGGCCCATTTTAATTAGTAAGTTGGTTGTTTTGGGGAAAAAACTAGAATCCATTAACATCCACCCAATAGGTGGCATACACATGTTTTAGTCTCAAATCTAATCTCCATGTTGTTGTGTGAAAAAAATAGGTTGAATTCATATGTGTTAAAGGATTTGTCCTGTTCGATGTTAAATTATTCGATACTTACATTAAGAGTAGAGGACCAACATGCAAGTTCTCTTCCCTAATTTTAAAGCACAAGAACTGATCCCACCCCCACCCCCAACTTCATCTTACATTCTTGATCATGAGTATAGAGATGGCCATCTTTTGAGACAGGGTAACACATGTGCATTCAAAAGCATAGGGTTCATTACTTGTTGAAATAATTTCTGACCAAGCAAATACATCATTAAATATTGTCTCTTTCATTAATATGAGAGTATCATTTCCACTTTTTCTGAAAAGTTCTTTTGCCACATCAGTCAAGATGACTTGTTCATGAAGAAGAAGAAGAGCGTTTTCCCCCCGTGAAAATGAATGTCTTTACTAAAGTCAATGATGCTAGCCTTTATTGGTTAGCTGTCAAACTACTTTTTTTGCTTATATATCATATTCTTTCCACACTAACTTGTTCTCTTCCATTTCTAAGTAAATTCCTATCATTTGTACATTCTTAACACACGTTCTTCATATATTCGGACATGCATTAAAACTCAATAGCCTTTATTGGACAGCAAGCATACTATTTTATCCTTGTCAATGAATAAATTTACCATGCTTGAAATGTTTACTTGGTTTTAAAGTTTTGGCTTAGTGATAAGTTAGGATTGAAGTTAATTGGGTTGAGGTTGATATTTGAATAAAGTTGCATCCGTTTTAGGTAAATAAAGTTATCTGAGGTATGAACAACTACCATACCTCCTAGACTTGGTTGAAGTATGCTTGGTTTATGTAGTTGAGAAAGTGGTTAAATCAGGGATGTTTAAGAGCATGAATGTACTTTGGCTGCTAGCTGTCCAGTGTGGTGCAGAAAATAACTGCTATGCACTCTGTGTTGGGGCTTCAACCAGTCCATTTCATCCCCATTTTTCTTTTGCATATTTTGCACAACCAAAGTGATTTCATTGTATGAAAAACTATTGAAAACATGGGATAAAAACCAGCCACCTTGTGAGCTTTAGCTCTTAATTTAATGATATTTTCCAACAAGTTTTTCATAAAACCATTCAAATGCCATTTTCACTTGGTGAAAGTTGTGAAATCATGGATACTTTCTTGTTCTCTTCCATTTCTAAGTAATTCCTATCATCTGTACATTCATAACCCACAATCTGAATATATCTTTCATGTAGAAAAAACTCAATGGCCTTTATTGGACAGCAAGCATGCTATTAGTCATGTTTATGATGTAAATGGTTTGAATGCTTGAGATGGAGAGGAAGAATGTTTGGCCTAGTGCTAAGTATGGAAAGAATTTACATGTGTTGCATTTGTGTTGTGGTTGATTTACCCTAAGTGAAGAGGAGGTAAGGAAAGTGAATTGTAGTTGATTTTCCCTAGCTTGGTTTATGTAGTTATGATCGTGATTAAAACCATTGCTCCTATAACAATGGTTTCCTTAAATTTTATATTTTTTTGTGACAAATATATTTGTTTGTGTTATATTCTGGTATTGAATTTAAACTGAAATTTACTTGGATGTCATGTGCAGATTGTAGGCCTGACGGGCTTGTTGGTGAGCCATTTCAGCCAGGGGTGAGCTGAAACTTAGTTACTTGGGGATTGAAGGTAACGAATACCCATACACAGGTGCAAATTCTTTTTTCATTCCAAGAATTCTCAAAACATTGATGGAAAGAAATATGGATGATTATTAATTAATCACACATAATCATGCATATTTTACCTACCATATTATCTTGGAGTTGGTTTTGTGTTTTGGGTGATTCTGTTCGTTTGTATGTCTAAATATGTGTGTTTTGGATGATGCTGTTCGTTTATATGTCCACCCATTAGGAGCCCACGCAAGGAATTTTGGTCATTTCCTCATAGCAAGGTAAAAACCAATCTGAATGATTTCCCTGGTCTTCTGCGATCTATTCCACAAAATCTCCCATTTTTTGTTTTCCTAATCCTCTAGTTTATTGTTGCAGCACGACCCCTATCCTAGTGGCAAAGTGTTTTTGGGTATCGCCACTTCCCCGTCCTTTCCTTCACTCGGTTGCGACGATTGTTGATTGGTAAGAACCTCCGCTTTTTTTTTTTTTTTGGTTTTTTTCCATTTGCTCCAATATTTGGGTCAAGTAGAACCTTAAAGTTTTCTTAACATTTTCTGTTAACGAAAAAGAGGTGATGTATGCTTAACATTTTCAGTTTACTCAATTTGTGTTGGCGGAAGTAGTTAACAAATTCCTGTTAACGAAAAAGAGGTTACTTTCTCTTTCACTTTCTTTCAAATTGCTATTTTGTGCCAAGTTGTAACCAAAATCAGGTTTCGGGTGAATTTTTCCCCAACACTAGCATACTTTGTGCACTAGTATACTTTCATCTTAAGATAAAATATCTATTTTATGCCAAGTTGTAAACTTGCTAGTTTTCGTTAGAATTTTTCTTCAACACTAGTATACTTTGTCAATGGGTCTACTTTCATTTTCTTTTAAGTCTCTGGTTTATGCCATGTTGTTACAAAATCAGGTTTGTATAGAATTTTTCCGCAACTTTAATATAGTTTTGGGATCAAATGGTTTGTTGGGAAGTCTCTAGTTTATTGTTTTGTCTTTTGTTTTTTTCCGTTTTTTTCCCTTAAAGAGGCCTTTTACTTTGTAACCTAACATGGTGCAATGTGTCGGTGCAGTTGAATTTAGGAATGATAGCTGCATTTCCCCCCCCCTTTTTAACAAGCAAATGGGTCATAGCTGCATGTTATAACATTCCCATTTGAAAGTACTTGCCTTTGATTCCGGGGAAACAGCCCATATGTTTTAAAATGTTGGGATTGGGACTGGTTTGTTGCGATCCATTTTTGTAGAAAAATTGGGATTGAAATGGATGGTACTGCCAGTAAAGTTCATACATACTTGATGGAAAACAAACAAAGAAATTCAGAGATCGAGGAAAGAGGAAATTCACATCTGAGATGCTCTCCAGTCATTAATGTCTTTCAGACGATTAATAACTTTTGAGGCTTTAATTAAAATTTACTAGAAAACAACTATTGCTTCATGTAAAAAAATAAACTTTTTAATTTTTCAACTTATAAGGTCGATTGGCCATAATATTTATGATCGAGACACCTACCTGCATATGGTCATGTACTAGGGGTAGTTTTAATGAGCCTAGCTTGCCAAGCCGCAGTAGGTAGTTCGATTCAATCGTGTGTCTAATTTAGTTAATAAACCCACCTCAAATTATCACAAAAATAAAATATTCATTTCATCTGTTATTCAGATCGATAGAAACTTATTTATGCTTTTGACTTATTAGCTAGCTAGTTCTTTCTTTTTCAATTGAAACATAACAACATTTTTTCTTAAAACACACCAAAACCATGAAGGAACAGGAGAGGGATGCATGCATGCATGATATTGGATAGACCTGCATGGTCATCATCATGGATTCAATTTGCAGTGACCAGAATGCATGCATAATGCATATATGTATGTTATCTTGACAATGTAGCACATATCATTGACTTTCAACAAGTCTGATCCTAGTTGTTTTGTACCTTCTTGCCATTAAAGCCTCTGATTTGTACATGTTGCACCTTATCATTCTCATGCTTTTCTTTTTACTTTGTTTGTTTTAGGTGTATTTGTGTATTGGTGACAAGTTGATACTTTGAGGAGGATATGTGAAAGATATTTTTTAATGAGGATAAGGTAGGTGATGTCTTTTAATATACTCTATATATATAGTACTACACTTGATTGCATGCACAGAAAAAAAAAGCAAAAGATTTTCTTCTTCAAGCCCTTATTCTACAAGAAAATTTAAAATGCAACTTCACCTTCTCAAATCAATACCAAAGTTGATCTTCCATCATAATCTGTCTAATTGGGATTGGCTCCTACATACATTTATGAGGTTTTCGCCGATAAGAATCACCATCATAGGTAGCACAATTAATCCTCTTTAGCCAGCTCTGATTCACACTGTTCAATACCCAAAGTGACATTCGAGTCCAAGATCTTTCCCTGAAGATTGGAGTCCTTTCCCTGTCATTACTAAAGTATTAGAATGTTATTTACTGACTCGTTGATTCAAATTTCCAGTCACATTGAATTCTACAATAATACCAGTGAATATAGAGAAAATTTTGCCAGCAAGTGGACCCAATGAGTTAGCAGCTACATGCATCATTTCGGGATCGAATTGTATAAATATATAAGGCAGATCGAAAACAATCAATTTCTTATGATCAAGACTACCTGGAGTTTAATGATGGACAAGCTAGGATTCTTATGCACAATCCATAGTTGTAGCCCATAAATGTAGCTATCAATATATATTATTAGCTTTGAGGATATTAAATTAAAGCTTTTTATTGTAGTTATATCACATATAGTAGTGCAGGCAACACAAATCTAGCTAGCTGGTCATCCTTCAAAATCTTTCTTCTTTTGTTCTCTTTAAATTCATTTTTTTTTACAAGGTTTTTTGTGTTAATCAATTCATGATATATTCATCGGTAGATATAATTGGATTCAGAAGCATCTTTCTTTACATTTCTTGTCCAAGCATGTTTGAAACTTTTTTGGTTATTCTCTAAGTATCCAGCTAATAAAGCCTTTTCTCGGAGAACATGACTACTATATATATATGTGAACTGCTATGTCATGTTTGTCTATCTCTCTCTCTCTCTCTCTCTCTCTCTAGATGAACTATATAGGCCCTAAATATATAAACCTTGAAGATATTCGTAAAGGTATTCTTATTGAAATTCATGTGTGTAGCTACATTTCAAAGAGTATTCATGATATGCTATATTCACTACAACAGAAATGACTTTTTATGGATGAAAAGTTCCATCCAAGAAAAAGGTAGAACTGTTGCAGTGATCAGTTGAACTAGCTAGGAAGCCTCCTGTCGGAGGATCTCCTAAAAGTTTTTAGTATGCCTACATATATTGTAGGAATTAGAATTCACATTTGTATGTGTGTGTATAATAAACATAGAAACGCACAAGTTTCCCTTGGAATTTAACTAAATATTCTTGATCATGCCAAGAACTTGGTCTGTCCAATCTATATATATATATATTATATATACTAACCTCGCGCATGTTAATAATTTAGACTCATTTTTTTGTGTACGTACTCGTTAACTAGATTGCATGTATCATGATCAAGAGCAGAAAATAACATTTGAGATTGAGCTAACATATCAGTAGTCTAGTACAGTATTAACTTCAAGCTTGAAGGGTAATTATATAATTCATCATAAGCAAAATTCTCAAGCATTTCATGACTACCCCAATGAAAAATTCTACAAAATTTAGTTTGAGAAATATGCAAATCTAGTTTTGAAGGCACAAAGTATTAAAAAAAAGAAGATATATACATGATTATGTGAACATTAACAACTCGATCCCCTTGCATACATCTTCTACATTAAGGAGAAGCAACTAACTAGTTGCTAGTGGGGAATTTTTAAGCCGGTGGAAAGATTGATTTTAAGCCTAGATAAGTACACCTAAGTACTTATTTACTAATTAACATTAGTTCCTGATCCTATATACAAGAAATTTGATTATTGGGTGAAGAATTAATATATATATATACACACGACTATAACTGAGGAAAGCCATACATAATAACAGTTGTACTAGTACATATATGTGTGTGTGTGTGTGTGTGTTCGTTTTAGGAGAACAGTGAAAAATCTTAAAACTAGCAGCTTCTTCGTTTCTTTGTGTATGCACGTGACAGAAAAGTTAAACTAGGGAAAATTTAGTATCCAAATAAAAATTTTTAACCAATGCACAAATAACAAACTGTTTAACTGGTATATATGTTTCTTCGTGTGTGTGCATGAGAGAGAGAGATCAGAGAGAGGGAGTATTGATCTTCTCAAGGCCAATATCACAGTTTTGAATTTACTGGGTTAGTTTTCAAGAGTAAAGTGTGCTAAAATACATTCTTATATGATCGACATGGCGGCAAAATTAATATTGAGTGTGAGCTTAAAATCATTTTCGTTGTACTTATAATAACATATCGTCCCAATTCCATCTTGGGGATGCGTACCTGATCATTTATTTAATTATGTCTTCTAGTGCTTATATATACCAATTAGGGTTTCAGGGATTTATAAATTTGAAAGTATCGAAGATATATACTTCATTTGATCTTAATTTAGTACTACGTACCCTAGCTAGCTCATTTATAAATTATTCCTTGATTAGTATATTTTGAAGTCCACGATCGATATTGAATTCAAGGATGCAATATACATCAAGAAATCTTGTAGATTAAAGTTGGCTCAGGACTATATTTTCGATCTCTTCATATATATATATATAGTTGCTTATTTCAACGTGCATGATATTATTAGAATTTTTATTTAATGCCAGCAAATGGATCAACTTAGGCTTCTGATCACCAAACACTATTTATATAGGATCTGGAATTTGATAGCAACTAATGATGATCATAAAGAAATAATTACGTACCATACCCAATTTAGCCAAAGTTGTAGAAGAAGTTGATTCTTCATTTCCCAGCTTGCTTTGATTAGTACTCTTGATCTTCTTTTTCTTCTTATAAGGGATCACCCTTGCTTTAGCTTGATAGTCCCTCACCTCTCGAAGCTAAATTCGGATTGCACTATTGGCAAAGGGATTCAACTCTGATAAGCTGGGGGCTTTGGGTTAAAAGCTGGAGAAACAACTCTCTACCTCTTAGCCTAAAATATAAGGAAGTAAAAAAGCACATTGTTGATACAAATACTTCCAGTTAAAATATATCTCCACAGTCATTTGAGTAATGCTACTTATCCAACTCATAATCCTAATTTTATCATCTCATTATAGGAGGATAATGAGATTGTTTCACTTGTCTATATATGTAACGACCCGACTTAATATTATTAAGGATAAATTATGGATAGTTTCATTGGGCCTAAAATTAGATCAATGGGCCAATTATTATAGAAGCCCAATTGAGTGTTCGAGTATTTTTTTTAGATAGACTATGAGCCTAAGATTTTTATTTTGGTGAATATCAAATTTGTTATAGGGCTAACTATGTTATAATATTTTAAGTTGGAAATTTTTATGTACGGAGGATTTTTGGAGAACATATTGGATTTTTTGGAGATTGAGTCGAATGCCAAAAACTCAAACAAAAACCCTTTGCCACACGTCTCCTATTTAGCAGATATATTTTAGAGGTCTATCTCGGTTAAGACTCCAAACACCATTATCCTTCTAGATTTCCTCTTCATAATAAAATCCCTAACCGTTTTACTTCCATAAATTCCAAGCCATGCACGTCTCTCCCTTCCCTTTCTCTAGGGTTTTACCATCACCTCTATATATACTCATGTAATTTTTCTCCTACACAGCGCACATAGAAACTACCCAACCCACATCCAGCTTCCACAAACTGTACCGTGAGCCATCTTGTGTCTGTCTAACAATATCACGTTTGCTCTCTCAACCATGAAACAACCAGCGCACGCCCAAGCCCCTAGACATCCTCCGTCGACCACTAGAAGAGTTGGATCACCTCACTGCAGCCACCGTAAACCATCGAAAACAACTTCATTGCCGAGTTGGTCCACATCGTTTTCTCCACACACAGCAAACCTCACGATATCTCCACTACCAACCCACACTCAGCCCTTTAACACAGCACAAGAACCCCAAACGGAAGCCACCCAAAGTGCCGAGACCCTCCATAACACTGCCATAGCCACTGATTTGCACCTCAAACCACGCACGACATCCCCTATTTTACCACCCGAGAACAGAGTAATTTCGGAGCCCACAGTAGAGCCAAGTTTCCACCTTGTCAGCCACCGCAACAGCACCACCCAAATCCGCCCTTGTCCATCATAAGCTGCGGACAACCCCATACGGTTAAGCCCTGTTTTCCACCCCCAAAAACAGAGCAACCCGAGTGTCCCCAACGTGAGCCACTGAACTCCCCGAGAGTTCCTCCACATCGAGACCCCACAGAAACCACCGCCACCTGCACAGAAAAATCAGCCGAACACCTTACACCAATCCCTCAACTGTAAACCACCGATGGATCACCTAGAGCCCATCGTAAGCCAGGGACACCCAAACTCGATCTCCCCTGTAAGTGATCTCTCTAGCTCTCTCTGATAAAAACGCAGTATTTTTCCCCTTGACCAACCTACTAAGTTCCATGGCTTTAGTATATATGTTGGAGTAGTACGTGTTGCTTACGTAGTATACTGTACAGGTAATATAGACTAACTATTAATAGACCGATAGATTTGTGTGTTGGACGTAAAGGGATATATATATATATATATGCATTTTGATTTAAGAGAGTCACGAAGGATCAAGATTTTAGGAAATATAGGCTATTTTAGTATTGTAGGTTTTAATTAAAGTCATTGGTTTAATTAGAAATTTATGAGAATTTCATGTTATTTTTTTTTATAGGCAATCGATTTCGTGCCGAAAATAGTGGATTAGCGCTGTAAGGTAAGTAGCATGATCATACCCTTACACGTATGTACGGTAAACGATATGTCTTTTATAAAAAAAATATTATGCATGTATGCCTTCCATTGGAAGCCCGTTTTTGTGCACCCAAGACATGATAAAAATATGAAAATCCATGATTTTATGTAAATAATTATGCATAAAGTTATTTATGAAATTCATGATTTTATGAAATGAGTTATGCATTAAATGATTTATGAAAAGTTATGATTTTATGTGAGAGTTATGCATTAAAATAATTTATGAAAAGCCATGCATGATTTTATGTGAAGATTTATGCATTAAAGTATTTATGAAAAATCATGATTTTATGTGAGAAGTCATGCATCACGACGTGTTATGAAAGAATGTGATTTCATTTGAAATCTATGATATGACAAGTATGCAAATATGATTATGATGAAATATGAATGATAAGATACGTAACGGCCTATGTTATGATATGAAGACGGTACCTATGTTATGGGCATATTGCATTGCCAGGTTGTACATGCTGATAGTGCACCCAGTATGTCTTCCTTATGTATGGATTCCACAACCCGCGGCCACGGGCGGAATCGGAATCTATTTAGATTCGCTAACCCTAACTCACGGGGGTCAACAGTGGGTATCGGCCTATGACAAGTGAAAAATAAGCTCATGTTCATGTTCATGTTATTTACGTATGTATTCATGAGTATGCACGTTTTTCAAGAAACCGTATGTTTATTATGTTTACTGTATGATGTGTGCTTATTGAGTATTCGACTCAGTTTAGTTGTTTTCATGTTTTTAAACCACCCAGGTGATGATATTTATGAGGATGAGACTGCAGGACAGGACTTGACCCCGGGAGGCGAGGCAGAGGCCTAGACAGATTTTGCTATGATTAAGTTTTATGGTTTAAGATTTAATTAAATTATTTTGATAAGCACATGAGACTTCCGAAATTGTTTTAAATAAGTGCTTCCGCAGACTTTATTTTTGATTTTTAGTATTTAATAAAATTTATTTTATTTATGGAATCTTTTGCATCTGGCGCGTTATTAAAAAGAAATTTTTTTTTATTCAAGTTTAGTAGTAGCACACTGGCTCCCCGAAAATTCTAAAATGTCTTTATTGGGGAGCAGGGTGTTACAATATATTAGGAGGATAAGCCATTGAATGATGAATAAATAGAAGAATACAAAAAAAAGTTCCCAAGAAAGATTGGACTCCAAGTTGTAAGAGGAAATTATCTTTATCTATAATATAGCTCATGTCCTAGTTACAGCTAGATGTTATGTGTTACTTTGAATCTGCTCACGACACACTTCATGCTCGCTCCAGGATAATTAAGGAAGCTAGCTAGCTAGCTAGGTATCTTAGGCATTAAGTTCTGACCTTTTTTTATACAATAGTGGTTCTTTTCTGTGCATCTGTGTTGTGGGTCTGTTTTGGGGTAGTTGGTTGCTATCATTTGAAATGCAGGCTTATTGAATATTTGCTTTATTATGTACCTTGGATATTTACAATGTGATCTTCTGTTTTTAATATTGAGTTTGAAGGAATTAAGTTTTGAGAGTCTATAACCGGCCTTTATGAAATTGAGTTAAACTAGTAGATCATGGGAATGTACTAAGAGAACAGTTTTCTGAATATATATCTTACTAGCCTAAGCAATCAACCAATGACTTTATTCAATCTAGTAGGTTCTATTAGAATTTCTTGGTTTCCACTTATCAAAAAACAAAAAACTTAGAATTTCCTGATTTGCCGAGAGCTCCTCTTGCTGTTTATGCTATGCTTTCACCAAAAAATGATGTTAGAACTGGAAATTCTAAGTTCACATGACAGTTGTGTTTTTTTGCTGTGCATTTGTGTTGTGGGTCTGTTTTGGGGTAGTTGCTTGCTGTCATTTGAAATGCAGGCTTATTGACTATTGATATTTATTTCTGTTCTTTTTAATATTGAGTTCATCTTATGTTTTTAATATTGATGTTGAAGGAATTAAGGTTTGAGAGCCTTTAACCCTTTATGACTATGTGTTAAACTAGTATCTCATGGGAATGTACTTTATATACACTTCTCTTCAAGATCAATAGCCTAAGCAAGCAGCCAATGACTTTATTCAATCTAGTAGGTTCTATTAGAATTTCTTGGGTTACACTTATAAAAAACAAAAAAAAAAAAAAAATGACAAGAAGTTTGCCTGCTCTTCTTGCTGTTTGTGCTATGCTTTCACAAAAAAAATGATGTTTCCTTTGAACTTTCTTCAACTCTATTATGAATGGTTTATGTATGTTATTATTATGGTTTTATGCAGAATGTCTAAGAGCCAAATTTTGTACTTATAAATCTGCCCCTGTCTGTGGTAGTGCACCAAACTCTGCGCTGTACTCTATTTTGGGGCTTCAACCAGTCCATTTCATCCTCATTTTTTGCTCAACCATAGATATTTTGTTAGCATGAAAAACTGTATTCAAACAAGGGACAAAAACCCACAAATCTCTCCCATGCTTTAGCTCTTCAATTAATTTGGTTCCAACAAGTAGTTCAAAAGCTATCAATCTGCTTTTTTTTTTTTTGTGTGAAAATAACAGAATATTATGACACTAACCATTTATCTTCCATTTCTAAGTAAATTCCTATCATTTGTACATTCTTAACACACGTTCTTCATATATCTGGACACGCATTAAAACTCAATAGCATTTATTGGACAACAAGCATGCTATTTTATACTTGTTCATGAATTCCTTTACCATGCTTGAAATGAGGGGTTTTAAAGTTTGGCTTAGTGATAAGTATGGAGAGAGGTTTATATTGTAGTTGATTTTCCCTAGCTTGGTTTATGTAGTAAGATTGTGATTAAAACCATTGCTCCTATAACAATTTTTTCCTTAAATTTTATATTTTTTTGTTAAAATATTTGTTTGTGTTATATTCTTTCGGTGAGTTTAAACTGAAATTTACTTGGATGTTGGGTGCAGATTGTAGGCCAGACGTCGAGTGCTGGAAATTTAGAAGGCGTTGATTTTTACCCGATGGGCTTGTTGGTGAGCCAGTTTCAGCTAGGGGTGAGCTGAAACTTACTTACTTGGGGATTGAAGGTAACGAATACCCATACACAGCTGCAAATCCTTTTTTCATTCCAAGAATTCTCAAAACATTGATGGAAAGAAATATGGATGATTATTAGATAATCACACATAATCATGCATATTTTACCTACATATTGTTTTGGAGTTGGTTTTGTATATTTTGTTAATGTTGTTCGTTTGTATGTCTAAATATATGTGTTTTTGGTTAATGCTGTTCGTTTGTATGTCTAAATATATCAGTTTTGGGTGATATTGTTCGTTTGTATGTCCCACCATATCTTTTTTTAGATGGACAAAAGTTGGATGAACAAGCTCGATAGACTTGTATCACCTGCATACGCCGAAGGGGTTAAGAATTTTCTCACACAAGCACGAAACCATGCAAGTGGAAGGGATCGCATTCGGTGTCCATGCCGAACATGCCTTAACAATCTGTGGCCGCCTATACTTGAGGTGGAAACCCATCTGTTTATCAAGGGGATCAATCCAAATTACACCCAGTGAATATTTCATGGGGAGGAGGAGACAACATTGAACGGGAGTGATGATGATAATGATGACAATATCATCCAAGAAGACGATTATATCGATGATATGCAGCATATGTTGGATGACATCCGGGCAGGCGCCTTTGTTGATATGCCCCAAAACAGCAACCATGTGCCAAATAGGCCACCAATACTTGAAGAATCACCAGCATCATCTTTTGACCAGCTACTGGAGGATGCCCGACGTCCTCTTTTCAACGGGTGTACAAAATTTTCAAAGCTATCATTCGTTGTCAAGTTGTTACACATCAAGTCAATCGATGGATGGTCAATTAAGTCATTTGACATGCTCCTTGATTTGTTGCGGTCTGCCTTTCCCGATGCACTCTTGCCACAATCATATGAGGAATCAAGGTCTTTGGAGCGTGGTTTGGGTTTCAAGTACCACAAAATTCATGCGTGCCCCAACGACTGTATCCTCTTCTGGAAGGAGAATGCCACTCTTAATGAATGCCCTGTATGTAAGGCTTCGAGGTGGATGCCAAATATACACGGGGCACGCGAGATACCACAAAAAGTGTTGCGGCATTTTTCATTGAAACCGAGACTACAACGTCTTTTTATGTCTGCAGAGATAGCAGGTGATATGAGATGGCACAAAGAGTAGCGGACGATAGAAGATACTAGTATGAGACATCCAGCCGACTCCGAGTGCTGGAAGAAATTCGATGAACATCATAGTTGGTTTGCTGCAGATCCTCGCAATATTAGGCTTGGTCTGGCAAGTGATGGCTTCACTCCCTTCAACAATCTGGCTAAACCTCATAGCATTTGGCCAGTGATCCTTGTCCCGTATAACTTGCCGCCTTGGTCATGCATGAAAGACCAATTCTTCATGACATCTCTGATTATTCCTGGCCCAAAATCACCAGGGAATGAGATTGATGTTTACTTGCAGCCGTTGCTCGATGAATTGCTTGAATTTTGGGAACATGGGGTACCTACATATGATGCCTCAACTAAAGAGACGTTTATGTTGTATGCTGCCTTATTGTAGACAATCAATAACTTTCCTGCCTATGGGAATCTCTCTGCCTGGTCAACAAAGGGAAAATTGGCTTGTCCGTCTTGCAATGCTGAGACAGACTCCAATTGGTTGAAATATGGCCGAAAACATTGTTATATGGGAAATCAGCGTTTCTTACCGCCAGATCACATATGGAGGAGGAGGAAAGGGTTGTTCAACGGTAGAGAAGATCATCGCATGCCGCCAAGGGATATAGGAGGAGACGATATTCAAATTCAATTGCAGATGCTTGGGATGTTCATTTTGGCAAATCCCGTAGGAAGAAAAAATGCACTCCTGAAGAGCTGAATTGGACAAAGTGTAGCATATTCTTCACGTTACCTTATTGGTCAACACTTCAACTTCGGCATAATTTAGATGTAATGCATATTGAGAAAAATATTGCCGATAACATCTTATTCACTTTAATGAACATGCCAGGAAAAATTAAGGATAATATCAATTCAAGGCGTGACCTGGAGATTTTGGGCTATAGGAAAGAATTACATTTGAGGCGCGAAGGTGATCGTGTAGCAATGCCACATGCACTGTACACATTACAAGGAGATGAAAAGAATAAATTTTGTGAGTGGTTGTCTGATATCAAATTTCCAGATGGGTTCGCTTCCAATATCTCGAACTGTGTTTCTCAACGTGATTACAAAATTTCTGGGTTGAAAAGCCACGACTGTCATGTTTTCCTTCAAAGATTACTCCGCATTATGGTTGGCAGGTATTTAAGAAGTGACATTGCCTTGGCCTTGACTGAACTCAGCACTTTCTTCAAAGAGTTGTGCTCTCGAATAGTGGATGTGAATCGCCTACACCAACTCCAAATTGATATCATCACCATTCTATGCAAATTGGAGATGATATTCCCTCCTTCTTTTTTTGATGTCATGGTCCACCTAGCTATCCATCTACCCCGTGAGGCCATACTTGGGGGTCCTGTACAATATAGGTGGATGTATCCATTTGAGAGGTATCTCGGCAAATTCAAGCGGTATGTTAAGAATAAAGCCCGTCCAGAAGGTTCAATAGCCGAGGCATACATTCACACCGAATGCTTGACATTTTGCTCTATGTACCTCAAAGACGTTGAGACGAGATTTAGTCGAGTAGACCGCAATGTTGACGCCGACGAAGAGGAAATTGGAGATGGATTCAAAATTTTCAACCAGAAAGTTCATCCCTTGGGTATAGCTTCTAATGTGCAATTAGAAGATAAACTCTTTAGGGCAGCCATCTGGTACGTGCTTAATAATTGTGCGGAGATTGGACCATATATAGAGTAAGCATCTTACACGTTACTTACAAATCTACTTTCATTCGAACTTAACTTGTTATCAACCCAATACAAGCTAATTTGAATATTTTGCTTGGCAATTTGTGCTCCAAATGTAGGGAACACTATGAGAAATGTAAGGTGCAACAACCAAATTGTATCGATCGCACGCATCAAATTGAGTTTCTAACTTGGTTCAAGCAACGTGTAAGTTCTTCTCCATCCCTTTCTACGTTGAAATGTTATAGGTTTCCTTGATTTACTTTGGAATGATCTGCAATAAACGTTGAGGAATTTGTCAACCATTTTTGCTATAGATTCTGGAACATCGGACCTCGCATCCATTTTATGTGTCTGCTGATCTGTATGCATTAGCTTGCGGACCTGACCGTTGGGTTGCATCATATGTTGCTTGCATAATAAATGGAAAGAGATTTCATACAAAGTAACGTGAATTTCGCCGGCGTACACAAAATTCTGGAGTGTTGGTAACTAGGGACGAGGCCACAATTAGTGTGGACTTTTATGGTGCTATTAATAATATCCTAGAGTTACGCTACATGGAGTGGCGTCGGGTGTATCTATTTCAATGTGATTGGTTTGACGTTGGTGATCGGAAACGAGGGGTGCGGGTGGATGACCATATGATTAGTGTCAACATGAACAGGACTTGGTATAAGGATGAACCATTCGTGCTAGCGAGTCAGGCTGATCAATGTTTCTACATAAGAGATTTAAGGGCGAAAGAGAGATGGGGTGTTGTGCAGAACTATACAAATAGGAATGTATACAACATTCCGTCAATGCCGAGGGTTCTAGAAGATATTGATGGCGATTCAGGTACGAATGGTGTCAATCAAGAAGATGAGCCATCAGATTATTATGAACCAGTGCAGTGTGATGATACAGATCTAGGGCCAGCTCCACTGAATAGACCTGATATGCTACCTAGCCATATTGATGCACGAGAAGTCATGGATCCGGATGGTCAATATTTCGATCCAGCAGGCTTTATTAATGATTACATGATAACTTCTACTTCTGGAGATGCGTATGGTGTGGGGGAATATTCAGATGAGGAGGACCTATCAACAGATGAGGAGAATCTTCAGATGAGGAGGACATGGCAATAGAGGATGAGTTTGTGTCAGATTGATAATTACAACCCATATGTTATTGTTGATTTAAGGTTGACACGTTAGATTTCTTGTTTGAAATTGGTATGTATCATGATAACAGTTAAATATGAGTTATTGTTTGAATATTATCATGTTTTGATTTATTTATTAAACTCATGAAGGATTTGCTTTCTCCTACCTCAAACTATTTATCATGACAATAACAAACAAGTACAAAAGTAGTATTCAGTTTTTTCATGATCAATACATGCTTTACTATACTCGAAGTCTAAGATGTGATACTTATTTGCTTCATGTCATGTTCAAACCAGGCCATACCATTCTCGTATGCGGTTGATTTTGTGGGCATGTCAGCACATTCCCATCTTCAGTTTGGAGGCATGAGGAGCTCAATCAGTCATCAAGTATTGATAAATGATATTTTTTACGAACCTGTCTGTGACATTGAGAATATCATGTGAAATGGACTCTTCCATTATTACAATGTCATTAGTTTCAACCCGTGCAGGCGACCGATTGGGACCACGTTCTAGAGGGGGAGGAAGGCTTCGGGGCAATCGTAAGGCAATATGTTCCGTACTCAGCTCGCCACAAGCGACCATGTGGGGCAAAAATCGCTTCATATCATAGCTCGGAGGAGTGTAATCAATCCTCCTCTAGTGACTCGACACAACCCCAAGTCCACCTCCATGCGCCAATCCAATATCCCCCTCAGAACCTATTCGAGAACCTTTTTTACAATCCTCCTATGGTGACTCCACACAGCCCCCAAGTCCACCGCAATGCGCCAATCCAATTCCCCCCACAGAACCTGTTCAAGAACCTTCACTAGCATGGGGACCTTCACCGTCTAGAGAAGGAACTGGTACATGTATCTCAAATACATAGTTTAAGAGCACTGACCTATTTATATGTGTTATTAAGTATGAATATTCCTCAGCTTACACTTACGAACACTAATGTAGTGAACCTTCAATTACAGGTGCGAACGCCCCCACCGAGGCAATAGCAACGCAAGAAATGAGGAAACGAACTCCTAGGCCCGTTAAATGCATTTTCTTTGAGAAGTTGAGGAAGAATGGAAAAGTGCAGTTGAAGATAAATGATGGCGAGACTGCCCCATGTTGTGAACACGCTTCCATGTTCACAACAAGAGTATCATGGATTGTTAAACAATATTGCGACATGAGTCACAAGTGTTGGTCGGATGTCCCACAAGCCATGAAGGAGGAGCTAATCGACCTTGTTTGGGTAAGTCATTGGTTAGTTTTAGTCAATAATGTTTGTTGGTGGTTTATGTCTAATAATCGTCACCCAAATGACGGGATGAGACTTAATTGTAGAGTGATTTCGTGTTGGACTAGGACCGCGAAAACCACCAATTGACTGTGACAAAGGCTCTACGTAAGCGCTTCAGTGCCTTCCATCATGACTTGCACATGATTTATCAATCATATGGAAGCCACGAAGAAGCGTTGGCTAATGGGACTAGCTTGGTGGACCCTGTTGTATGGGTGAAGTTGTGTGAGAGGTGGGGCAGCGATGCCTTTAAGGTACATATGCTCTTTCTCACATTAAACCATATATCTACCTAGGTGAGATGTCTAAATATTGTTGTGGCAAATCCTTTCGTTTATCATATTTGAAACATTCTTGATGTGTATGCCAGAAAATCTCAGCTCAAAATCGGGATAACCGAAAGAGGCAATCAATTAATCACACATCAGGACATAAATCATTCGTCCAATTACTTGAGGAAAAGGTATCTCTACGTGAATAATTTATCTTCATTTCAATAGACTTGTGAAAATGCACATTACTATTGGGCAATTTATGCTTTATTGTCCACCACAAAGCTAGTTTTCTGATATGAAGATATATTCTTATACACATTGCTCACATGTGTAGCACACTGAGAGTGGAAATTTGATTGATTTCTATAAAGAGACACGTTGGTCGAAGAAGAAGAATAAATTTATGACAGATGCTACAGAAGAAACTTATGTGAGTAGTACACTTACAGAAATCGGGCTCTGTTTATTTCAGAGTGTGATAGATGCATACATAGTATTGGCTGGTAGATTGTTAATAATAGATGTTTTCTCCATGTGCAGTAGGAGATGCAGGGTAGGCTGGATGGCCTTGGACCAGAAGAACGTAATGATGAGGCTGCAGTGTCTATCTTCAGGGAGGTCCTTGGACATCGTCCTGGATATGCAAGAGGACTCGGGGAGATGGTCATCCCTGAGTCAAGTAGACAACGTAATCAACTTCAGATGCAACAGTACCTGTTTGAGATTGAAAAATACAAGAAAGATGCTGAACAACATAAGAAAGATGTTGACGAGTACAAGAGTTAGCTAGAAGAAATGAGGACAGAGCTGCGGGCTCTTAGGGAGCATTAGTTACAGACTGACAACTTGCTTCAGTCTTACTTTAGGGATTTTCCACCATTCACTGAGTCACAGCGACAGACTCAGTGTAATGATCCCCCCCACCCATAAGGGGGGTGATATGTTTTGGATATTTTGGGTGGTTTTTTGTAAGTCAATATGACAAACTGGGCAATATATATATATATAAGGGATCCATGTCTACACCGGGGAGATAAAAAGTTTGGGTGTGTACATTTTGAAAAGCTTTTGAGATAACAGCAGGATCAGTGTAAGTCAATATACATGGTCAATTTATTTCTCACCCAAACGGCATAGATACTTGTTGAATTTATATTCGGCCATGCATCTTGGTGATTATGGAGGAATGGGATCAAACCCTATTCCCCCCTTGGTGAAAGTCTGCTAGATTTGACTTGGTATGGTGTTTGTTTGTGCATGTATTCTTCAGAATCAATGGAGCAATGGTGTCAAGAGACATTGGAGAAGGTGGAGTTGAAGAAGATGGGGTATAACCAGAACAAACAGACGGAATTTTTTGGCGACTTTTATTGGAGATGGCAGAAGTTGGTGGGGTTCATCTATATATGCTTGCATAATGCATATTTGTGTCAGGTAACATGCTTTTGTTATTGTATGTTATATTTTGCGGTATTGTGAACACTTGAAGCATTATTAATAATAGGTTAGGACTCAAATGTGACAAATAGATAGAGAATTAAGGACTGAATTATATTTAGGTTGTTGGTGCTCTAGGGTATTTGAACATGCATTCAAATACCCTAAGTATATGCTCTTCTACTTCAGCTGGCATAATTAACATGTAGTTTACTCTCACATATCAATATATCATGAGTACGTTATAGGGAGGATATTCCACATATATTATATATATAGCCGAGCGTGTATATATATATATGTAGTTAACTTAATTTATTCAAAATATATATATCATGATCATGAATGAATGGCCCACGTTAAAACGCGTTGTAGACCTTTATATATGGCCTGAAATCAATCACTTTTACAGTTTACATGCAATAATCGGACTGATTCGTGATTTGAACTAGTACCACTGGAATCGTATATATATGAATTAATTTGGGTGCACTCTGGTCCAAAAGTTTATCTATCTATCTGATCAGTTCTTCTGTACCGCGTGCGTGTTCTATCTGGGGCTAGCTTGCCCTCCTGGGACCGACCGGATTCTTAATTTATTCATGTTAGCTAGGCCGCTTCTTTTGAAAACCCATAACTTAATTTCTACCAATTAAAAGGCATATAATTAATAATATATATATGTGGAAGCGCTGGCTTTATAAACAATTTAAGGTAATTAGGGGATGGCCGATTGATTATAACCACAAGAGATAGTCATCTCATTTAGTTAGGGGACACTCACTTAAATTTTGATTTTTCTTGATACTTACTTATATTAATATTTGTGGCTTCGTTCAATCGATGTATCATTATTTAGTAGATCGAAATGGTGATGATCGTATCACGTAAAGGATTATGAATCCAAATCATCTATTTTCAGGTGATCATGGTCATGTCATTTCAGTTTCGATCTCATGGCTTCCAAAAGAATATATCGGCCTCAAGACATGCATGAGAAGGACTGAGAAACTATTTTTTGCTGCTGCGACAGACATGATGATAGTTAATTAAATACTCATTGTTCATATAAGTGGCTTAGATGATTAATTAATTATATATATGTTCGCTTAATTTACAAGATAGATGGAATCGTACATATATATATAAATATTTCTATATTTCTTGTATATTATATAGAAATAACGTTAACATGACATGACATGCATGATATATCATGCTATATTATATAGATCTCATGCATGGATGTCATCATGATCCAACGAATTACTTGTTGTCTAGTGATGGAAAAGTGCATATATGATATATGCAAAGCGTACGTGTAAAACCTTAGAAATTAATTATATTGAGGATCGTCTCGTTTTCCATATGCATGCCTTTTGCATTGGGATTTATTCCTAGCTACTTGTATAGAAACGACCACATGTTCAGAGAACCAAGTAGATTAGCGCATTGAGAGCCAAATTTTCCGGCTGGGAGGACTTAGATAATTAGAAAGTGGTTTAATGCATGTTATATATTCATCATCCTTTTACTTTAGTCATTTTGGGATCATTTTCAAATAACTGAAAAATTAGATGGACTGTTAATTGTGGTGTTTTTTGAATTTAGATGGACTGTTAATTATCTGATGAAATCTCAAACGTGATTGCAGTCCATACCACCCGAATTTATCAAGCACTTATAAGGAAACAGTCCAGAGAAGGCCATTCTCATTGATCATACTGGCAACTCTTGGCCTGTTGAACTGGACCATTCTCTGGAATTTGGGGACTTTCTATTTTGTTGACTAGTGGTAGGAAACGAAACCTTCTGCTGATAGGTCTCAAGACCAATGAAGAGGCAGGAGGTGAGTTGTACTTATTACTTATTACTCTCAACTAGTTGCTTTCTTCCATTTTTGTGTCTTTGAATACAAATAATGTATTTAGAAATTGAATGCTTGCAGTTTCATCAAAAGCTAATCGACATAGATCAAGAAGAATTGCTGAAGCAAATCTTGAACAAAACAAGAGCCCTAAAGGTTAGCAAGTTGTTGCACCAAAGGATCCATATTTCGTTACATCCATTTCTAAATATATGCAATATGCCGTGGTGAGTTTTTTGGTATTCTATTTTTCAGTGTTTATATATTGTCTTTTTGCAATGTCCATATGGTACATTGGGATTTTGATATATGGAGAGGTGAGGTTTAGAATGGTTTTCAGATGATATATTTTGGGTGCAAGGATCAACAATGGAGTGCACTGTTCAGCTAGGAGATGCATATATAAATTAAATGAACTATAGAGGTATTTTTATATGGAAATTGGAGGAAGGGTGAGAAGGTTATTATTGATTTTGGTTGTGGATCAATTGCGGTTATTAAAAAGTGTTGTTAGACAAACAGTTTATCCCTATGTGACTATAGTAATGAATCAAAATTCATGTTGTTGGCAATCACTGGCTGATTGCATTTTAGGCAGCAGATTATTTGGAATATGTCGAGTATGATACTGGTAACCTGACTGAGGACCTGAGGACTATGTCCTTGATGAGACAGCTACTTTTCAATCCTAAAGTAAAAGCTGCATGCCCAATCCCATATGACGAAGCTAAATTGTTGAGAGGTCAACATGGACCTGAACTAAAGCAGAAAATCCAACAGCAATTCAGAAACATAAGCTTCTGAACATAAACCATTTGATCCTTGACTGTTTTTATTTATAGAGAAAAGAAGAAGAAAAATAAATTTTTGATTAATTCTGGGGGAAACAGAATGGAAACAAAAAGGGCAAAGGAAGGGTGAAGGATGGAAAAGGAAAGGGAAGTTGCTTCTCTTGTGAGTTGCGTTGTTGGAATTGTTGGATAGAGAGAGCAAGGATCAGAAAAATAAAAGGGGAATAGAATGTTTTTGAAGTAAATGGTTACATGCATTGTTTGATTAATCTTATAATGAAATTGGTAAAGTTAAATTGGCAGTCTAATTATACTGTCTTTTTTTGTTTGTTTGGTTGCTGAGTTTGTAGTTTAGGAAGAGAAACTTGTGTTTATGGTTTAGGATTTTTCTTTCCCTTATGTGAAGTGGACTCCAACAATAAAGTTCAACTCCACTTTGACTCCAAGAAGGCAGGTCCTTCATTGTTTATTTCAGCATTTTGGTGTTTGTTTCGCCCCTCTGCACTTTAATAAGATTGATTTATTTCTTTATATATATATAAAAAAAAAAAAGGGTTCTTAATCCTTAGTTGTGCAATTGTGTAAATCTATAAACTCTATATTTTTGCTTAATTTCTTGGAGGGAGGACGTGTTGGGAATATATGCACGCGTACGTATTGCTGATTAATATATTTCCTCTTATATATTTAACTTATCAGCAAAGGAATTTTTTTTTGGTTTTTTTGGATCTTTAGTATTTTATTTCAGCATTCCAGGTTATTTTTTAATGATTTGTGTTTAAGAATCTTAGTGGGAGTCATTACAAATTAAGACAATGCCTTAGAATTTGTTAATGCTTTTTTTTTTTTTCAACTTTTTAATGCTAGCTTTTTCTTCATAGCATTTAGTTTTCTACTTAATTGCTATCCGTGTCGTTCAGTTTAGTTGTGACCATTTCATTCATCAGTGACACTTGGTCTCGATTCTACATTTCTTTCCACTTATTTTTTCCTTTCCACAGCTAAGCAATATGTCACTACAAGGAATCCTAGGATATTGAAGAAATCTAATTTATTTTTCTGGATGCTATATATGGGAAACATGAAAAGCTAGTCAGCTAGAAAAACCGTTTTATCTTTAGTACTGCACTTATTTGCCAAAAATTAGAAATATGTGAAGAAATCTGATGATAAGACACAAAATCACTTGTTTGCTTGACTATTGTTTCAAGCTTTGGTCTCCTTATCATGGTCAGACACACTTTTGCTGACATTAAATCTTTCTTTTGCAAGATATGGCCTGCTAGATGCAGAATGATTTAAGCATTTATATGCTGGTAGTGAATTACACATGCTGTCTGATGCAACATTCTAACAAAAATAATGGAAAATTTGATGGCAAATTAAACTGCATAATTACTTATACATTCTAAAACACATTGGAAAGTTTTTGGGGTAAAAACAAAATGGTTTAATTAATTGCATATATTTTGAGCTAGTTGCTTATAAAAAATTAGGATTTCTATATAAAAGCATTGCCTGAAAGCTTTTCAAGAAGCAAAACTCTTGTTTGATATATTTCAGGCCTGACGCTTAACATCTCTGTTTGTACAAGCTTTAGCAAGTTTCCAAAGGCATCCATTTCCTACTAGCTACTCCCTTCTCTTCTAAACTTCTAACTGGAAATCAGAGTGTTGTAGCTGTATCCATTTGTCTGTATTCAGAAGCCTTTAAACTTAAAACAAAACTATGATTAGAAGGGAGGAAAAATATTTAAATACTTTTCTGAAATTTTTAACAATGACTTAAATAGAGACTTTTAAAGGACTACAAGGAACCTTGATTTATATATACTTGTTTTTTGTTCCTTTTCTTTTTGTCACTCCGGAATATCTTTTTCATACATGTTATAAGGAGCATTGTTTGAGCAGCCTCCTTAAATGCTTAAGAAAGGGGCATAGAGATACATGTTTGTCAACCCCAGTTAAAATTATCATTAGGTTTCTTGAAAAGTTTCGGACTTTTTCAAGACATTGTTAATTTTTTTTCCCTTGGAATTCCATTTGTTAATTAATGATTTCGTAATTGTGATATAAATTTGGCTATCCCTTGATTGAAGTTCCACATTCTAGACTGTATGTTTGCTCTCTGCAAAAAGAAAGATTATATATTTTCTTTACATCTTGTCACAAATTAAGACATGTGAATAATTTAATGTTAACCTAGTACCTTTTCATTTGAGTGTAGCGATTTCAGCAAGCCAATACTGGGAACTCAACTATCTTCTAGACATGATTTAAGATCATGTATGACTAAAGACCTTATAGTTAAAGATTCTTTACCAATTACTTTATTTTATTTTTATCACTTGGCCCTTCTCACTCATCTAAAAAAAAACATTTGGCCCTCTTTTATAATATAGCCTTGGCCAATATCGCAACTCCCCAACCCCCTCCCACACCCAAAAAAAAAAAGAGAAAGAAGATTAAAGCATTTTATTTTGTTCTCTATCCTTTCTAGATGTGTGTTTATGTACATACTATCCCGTATTATTAAAATTGTACTCATTTTATCTTGCTCATCCCTGCGGTAGTAATATATATAATTTCACTTGGGTTTGTAGTGCATTGATGGACTGTGTAGGATGTGAGAAATGTCGCCTGTGGGGAAAGCTTCAGGTCCTTGGTCTTGGTACTGCATTGCAAATCCTTATTTTCTGTTGATGGTCGGGAACAGTTGGGTCAGACTGTAAGTATCTCCTTAGTTAACTTGAAATTTCATGTATGTCCTTTGTATTCTTTAAGTTGGGTTGACACTTTATCTGAAAGAAAAGTAACTTATAAGCGTCTCAATTTTTTCTCCAAAATAATGACTTTTAATGCAATAGGATGAATACAAAATATGGTGACAAAAAAAAAAAAAGGAATATAATATGCCACCTTGGTCTGCATGAGCAAACATTCTAGGTTGACACTAAAGCATATTTTTGAGAAAACAGATTTTTGTGGACTTTTTTTTGGGGTTCATTGGTTTTTCTTCATAGTTGGCTCATTAAACCTATTCTTTTAATATAATTGGATTTATTAGTTTTCCTTAACGTTGTGCAGTCTGTTGATATTGTCAAATACACGGATGATCGGAGTATGGGCAGCAACGTGAGATATATATCCATGGTGTTTGCCAACTTTCTTTATGAAAGACGATACATAGAACTGTGGGTGCTAATGCCGATGAACGGTCCCACTTAAATAGACTTGTGAAACTTGGTATGATATAGTAGGGTTAAACAATGTTATAACAGTGACGTTTATCTAGTATTTAATTGCAATGCTCAGTTTGTACTTGATATGACAATATGATGCACCACCTTAGTGTATAAATACATATTTAAGTGGGATGAGTTGATGGATTTTATTTGTATTGGATAAGTTGATGGAATATATTTGTATTTGCTCAATTTGTATTGGAATGTTCAATTTGAATGAATTCAAGCCGAGTTACTTGAATGTTATTTTTAGGAACCAAAAATGAGGCCTGTAGAAGCTGAGGCTGGATATTGTAAACCCAACTTTTCTCGGCGATTTTATACTCGCCGCAACTGCGTAACAGAAACATTAATCCTATACCGGTGAGTTTAAAATCGCTGGTATAGACTTTTTCCCAACGAATTTACACTCGCTGCAATAGAGTTTTTGTTCTCTCACTCAGTTGCAGCGAGTATAAAATCGCTGCTATAGACTTTTACCCAGTGATTTTACACTCGCTACAACTGGGTCAAACTCTATCGCAGCGAGTA
This sequence comes from Pterocarya stenoptera, assembly GCA_003123785.1. Taxonomy (NCBI): domain Eukaryota; kingdom Viridiplantae; phylum Streptophyta; class Magnoliopsida; order Fagales; family Juglandaceae; genus Pterocarya; species Pterocarya stenoptera. The sequence goes on along the minus strand of QEOT01005315.1, from coordinate 19,367 downwards.
TAAAATCGCTACTATAGATTTTTACTCAGCGATTTTACACTCGCTGCAGCTGGGTCAAACTCTATCCCAGCGAGTATAAAATCGCTGCTATAGAGTTTTACCCAGCGATTTTATACTCGCTGCAACTAGTAGATCTCTATTCCAACGAGTATAAAATCGCTGCTATAGGGTTCCCCCAGCGATTTTTACTCGCTGCTATTAATATATTGCGGCGAATATATATCGCCACAATAAACTTTCTACAACCATTTATCTATTTGCCGCGATTTTCTCTAATTGCTGTAAATGTATATTCCCCGCGATTTTTTATCTTTTAGCAACGCACTAAAATCGCCGGGAATAATCTTTCCCAACGAAAACTAACTGAATCGGAGACAGCAATTGCGGCGATATGATTGTCAATTGCAGCGAAAATATATCGCTGCTAAAGAATATCTATCCCAACGATTTTTGGCTTCCGTTGCCGTAGATCAGAAGCAGAGGTTTAATACCGGCGATTAGGCAGCGATTTATTAATCGCTGGGAAAGATAATAGGTGGCGAAATTGGGGGTTTTAGTAGTGAAATTAATCGCCGGGAAATGTCACTTTTGTTGTAGTGATAATAAAAAAAATCATTTCTTTTCTTTTTTTTTTTTTTGTGTAGAACAAGTAATTATTTAGTTTATAGACAGCAAAGTAAAATTCCATTCTTCGGATTTGATTTTTACTTTGATAACATTTGGTAACATAAGATTTAATTGTAAAAAAAAAAGAAAAAGAAAAGAAAAAGAAAAAGAAATAAAGAGTGAATTCTTCCTTCAGCGAAATTCAAATTAGGCAAGGGGAATAAAATGAGAATTTCACGTTCCCTTCTTATGTGTATATAATTCACATATAGAAAATATAAAAGTATATAAAGATGCAAGATTCTATATTTTTTGAGAATGTTCAGTTTTACTATGAATTCCTATTCCAGGATAGGATTCTAACAAATTTTGCGGGAATTTGTAATAAACTATTTCTTTATTTCATTCACGTTTATTAAATTCAAATTATTAGACAAAAACAAGATAATAAAAAATAATAAAAATTGGAGATTATCATACACATACATATCTATATATTTCATGTAGAAAGATGAAAAATTCTATTTCATTAGTTCTACATTCCTTGCACTTATTTTCTTATCTTATTCTATTTATAAATTTTAGAATCTTATTCTATTTATAAATTTTAGAACTTATTATATTTATTATTTTATTTATATATTAATATTATGTACTCACATATACTGAATTATGTACTTACTTAATTATATATGAATTATAACGATTATACGATACCTTTATAACAATATAAATAAAAATATAACAATAACAGATACGAATATTAAATCCAGGTATCTATTTTATGACAACTTTCAATAACTTACCCTGTATTTTGGTGCCTTTAGTGGGGCTAGTATTTCCAGCAATTGCGCGATGGCTTCTTTATTTCTTCAGGTTAAAAAAAAAACAAGATTTTTTAGATATAGATATGATATGGCCAAATCTTATCTATTTGTTTTCAAGACTTAAACCATAATACATATATTGATGTTTTAGAATAAAATATGTGATGCAGTTTCCCCTGAACATAAGCTATTATGCATGCGTAAACATGATATATACATAAATGAATTATAGCTATTTGAAAGAAAATCGGGATTGGGGCGAATGTCTGAAATGTAAAGTAAATGTATCTATATGTAGATATCTATAGGGAATCATACGAAGTGGATCTTATTATTTTAGATCTAAGCAATTAGATGAATTACTCCTAAAAGCTCACATCGGAATAGTGCTAGTTTATGAGAGTTAGCTCGGAAACAAGCAAAAAAAGTCAAATTCATTTGGGTTATTCTCTCAATTTCAATAAAATGCAGTTAGATCTAGTATGAATTGGCGATCAGAACATATATGGATAGAAATTATAGTAAGGTCCCGAAAACAAGTAATTTATGCTGGGCCATTATCTCTTTTTTAGGTTCAATAGGGTTTTTATTAGTTGGAATTTCCAGTTATCTTGGTAGGAATTTTATATCTTTATTTCTATCTCCACAATTCTTTTTTTTTTCCACAGGGGATCATGATGTCTTTCTACGGGATTACGGGTCTCTTTATTAGCTCCTATTTTTGGTGCACAATTTCATGCAATGTAGGTATTGGTTATGACGATTCAATAGAAAAGAAGGAATAGTGTGTATATTTCGTTGGGGATTTCCTGGAAAAAATCGTTGCATCTTACTCCAATTCCTTATGAAAGACATCCAGTCCATCAGAATAGAAGTTAAAGAGGGTATTTATGCTTGTCGTGTCCTCTATATGGAAATCAAAGGCCATGGGGCTATTCCCCTGATTCGTACTGATGAGAATTTGACTCCACGAGAAATTGAGCAAAAAGCTGTTGAATTGGCTTATTTCTTGCGTGTACCAATTGAATTATTTTGAAAAATGAACTGAAAAGAGTGAATTTTTTTTTTTCAGAAAAATTTATATTCTGATAGAAAGAGAACTCTTTTCTTTCAAAATCTGAATAATATTCATGGGTGCCTTTGTGCATTTATTTATTGAAATGAGGCACTTTTTTCGAATTTAGCCAATCATATATTTGGAAACAATATCTTTATTCGCATTTGAAGTGTGAATTTGGAGTGGACTCTATCTCATTCCATCTAAATTCAAGTGCTAACCATTGAATCATACAAAAAAAAAAACAAGGAATAGATTCATGGGCTCGATGACTTGTTATAGAACTTATCCTTGATATGAATATTAGTTAGTATCGTACGGAGTCGACGAATGAGGTGAGTTCATTAAAAATTCAAAGATGAAAAAATGGCAAAAAAGAAAGCATTCATTCCCCTTCTATATCTTGCATCTATAGTATTTTTGCCTTGGTGGATCTCTCTCTCATTTACTAAAAGTCTAGAATCTTGGGTTACTAATTGGTGGGATACTAAGGAATCTGAAATTTTCTTGAATATCATTCAAGAAAAGAGTATTCTAAAAAAATTTAGAGAATTAGAGGAACTCTTCCTCTTGGATGAAATGATAAAGGAATACTCGGAAACACATCTAGAAAAGCTTCGTATCGGAATCTACAAAGAAACGATCCAATTGATCAAGATACACAATGGGGATTATATCCATACGATTTTGAATCTATCAACAAATATAATTTGTTTCATTATTCTAAGTGGTTATTCTATTTTAGGTAATGAAAAACTTGTTATTCTTAACTCTTGGGTTCAAGAATTCCTATATAACTTAAGCGACACAATCAAAGCTTTTTCAATTCTTTTATTAACTGATTTATGTATAGGATTCCATTCGTCCCACAGTTGGAAACTAATGATTGGCTCTTCATACAAAGATTTAGGATTTGCTCATAACGATCAAATTATATCTGGTTTTGTTTCCACTTTTCCGGTCATTCTAGATACAATTTTAAAATATTTGATCTTTCGTTATTTAAATCGTGTATCTACCTCACTTGCAGTGATTTATCATTCAATGAATGATTGGAAAATGATTCACTAATCAAATTATAATGGTTGTTATTTTGTACATAAGCAAAACATTCAAAATTGTACTTATTCTTTCTACTCCTATAAGGAATTCTTCCTATATTCCATTAATATGTTTTTAATAAATAGCAGAATCATAGATAGGGAACTATACTAGATTACCTACCTAATTTTATTGTATAAATTTTCGATACCAATGATTGGACCATGCAAACTATAAATACTCTTTTTTCTTGGATAAAGGAAGAGATTACTCGATCCATTTCCATATCGATCATGATATATTTAATCACTTGGACACCCAGTTCAAATGCATATCCCATTTTTGCACAGTACGATTATGAAAATCTACGAGAAGCGACTGGCCGTATTGTATGTGCCAATTGCCATTTAGCTAATAAACCCATAAATATCAAGGTTCCACAAGCGGTACTTCCTGATACTGTATTTGAAGCAGTTGTTCGAATTCCTTATGATATGCAACTGAAACAAATTTTTGCTAATGGTAAAATTGGAGCTTTGAATGTAGGGGTTGTTCTTATTTTACGTGAGGGATTTGAATTAGTCCCCCCCCCCCCAATCATATTTCACCTGAGATTAAAGAAAATATACAATTTGTCTTTTCATAACTATCGCTCTACTAAAAAAAATATTCTTGTGATAGGTCATGTTCCTGGTTAGAAATATAGCGAAGTAACCTTTCCTATTCTTTCTTCAGACCCCGCTACTAAGAAAGATTTTCACTTCTTAAAATATCCCATATATGTAGGCAAGAACAGGGGAACAGGTCAAATTTATCCTGACGGTAGCAAGAGTAACAATAATGTTTATAATGCTACAATAATGTTTATAGTAAGCAAAATAATACGCAAAGAAAAAGGAGGATATGAAATAACCTAGTGGATGCATCGGATGGACGTCAAGTGGTTGATATGGGGACCGAAACTTCTGGTTTCAGAGGATGAATCTATCAAACTTGATCAACCATTAATGTGTAATCCTAATGTGGGTGGATTTGGTCAGGGGGATGCTGAAATCGTACTTCAAGATCCATTACGTGTCCAAGGCCGTTTGTTCTACTTAGCATCTATTATTTTGGCACAAATCCTTTTCGTTCTTAAAAAGAAACTGTTTGAGAAGGTTCAGTTGTCTGAAATGAATTTTTAGAACCGTGAATTTATCAACATAATATTTGTAAAAAGATCCAAATATTTGTTGGCAATTCCATTATATTTATACATAAGTTCAATATAAATCCAATTATATTTATATAATTATATTTATATAATTATATTTATATAATTATATTTATATATTTAATATTAATATTTAAATATTAATATTAAATTATATAATTTTTTATTTAATTATGTATAATTTATATAATTATGTATAATCAAAAAAATTATGAAAAGACTTTTTCTTTTTTATATTATTTTTTTCTTTTCGACCAGAGTTTGGTAATTCCTTGTACCGCCTATGTATATTGTGAAGAAGACTACTTGACTTTAATTTAACTTTTCTTTGTTTTTTTTTTTTTCAATCCAAATTAGATTAGAGTGGTATGATTATTTGATTATTGTCATATTGAAATGTCATAGAATGTATTAATAGTTTTGTATTCGAATAGAATCAAATTCGACTAGATACTCAACATAACATAAGTAAGTGGAAAATATAAAGAAATGAATGGAACAAGCGATTCTAGGAGGGTGTTTTATTCGTCTTACTGGCCTTCGACACAATAACATAAAAAGTCATTTTTCATAGTCCTTTCTTGTATCGAAATAATAATGTAATGTCTTTTGTCGAAATAATAATGTTTTTTGATCCCGTTTGTCAAAGAGCCTATTTTATTTTTAGTTTCAAATTTTTCCAGGTTTATCAGAACATTTGTCAAATTTATTACGTAAGTAATGGACAAACAAAAAAAATAGAGGTAAATTTATTGAGCAAATGTAACTTCTTCAATTAATTTATAAAAAAAAAAAATTGGATTAAATACTAAAATACATAGAGTATGTGACTAGTATAGAAGGAATTTGGATGATATCTGATCAACAAAAATATATATTATTGGTATGTTGTGAGTGTGTCGTCTAGGAAAAGGGGAGTCGAGTGATTTTTTCTTTCTTTTAACTTTGAATATTTCTATTTACACAATTAATTTCTTTTTGTACATTCATTTGTAATTCTTCGATTCTTCGAGACTGACCTTCTATTAGTAATTTTGGAAATCTCATATAGATTATGACCTAAATTAGATCGATTCTTTTTTGAATCTCTATACATGCAATTCCCTCAACACCAGAGAATATTCTAATATTTTTTTGTATATAATTCCTGATACAATCTAGTATCTTTTGGTCTTCTTGTAAACCCTTGAAATAATTTTGTGGTTGTGGAAACCAAAGAGAATGATGACCTTGGGTTGCACCAAGTCTGAAGCCAAGTGAATGGTATTTTGATCACAATATACCAATACCTATTACAAGTAAAAGGATAGAGATCGAAATAAATAACTCTCTCGGTCCAGAAAAAAAAAAAAAAAAAAAAAAAAAAAAAAAAAAAAAAAAAAAAAAAAAAAAAAAAANAGTAATGCAAGGGAAGCCATCAATAAGATACTAAAAGTAGTGAATATTTTGGAACTAGGATTGCCATTCCTCCCATTTCGTTGAGATAAACAAGACGTATTCTATCAAAACTCGTTCCTGCCAAGAAAAAAAGTGCAACGCCAATAAAGCAATGAGATATTATTTGTAAAATGGCTCCATTGAGGCCCATATCACTTATAGAGTCAATTCCTATAATTATGAAATCCATATGAGATACGGAGGAATAGGCTATTCCTTTTTTTAAATTACATTGACCGGGAGATGCTGAAACTGCATAGATTATTTGAAGTGTGCCTACTATCATCAACAAAGGAGCAAATATAGAATGAGCGTGGGGCAATAATTCCATATTGATCCGAACCAATTCATATGCTCCCATTTTTAATAATATTCCAACTAGAAGCATACAAGCACTGTAATGTGCCTCTCCATGGGTGTTTGGTAACCATGTATGTAAAGGTATAACGGTGATTTGACAGCAAAAGCAATAAGAAATCCAATATAGAATATTATTTCCAGTACTACTGGAAAAGATTGATTAACTGATATTTCAAAATTGAATGTTGGTTCATTGGAACCATATAAAGCGATACCCAGAACTCCCATTAACAAAGCAATAGAACTTCCTGCAGTATACAAAATAATCTTTGTAGCTGAATATAAACGTTCCCCCCCCCCCCCCCCCCCCCCCCCCCCCCCCCCCCCCCAGGAAAAA
>QEOT01005311.1:96695-107682 GCA_003123785.1 Pterocarya stenoptera | reverse complement strand
GGGGGGGGGGGGGAGAACTTGATCAAATCTCATCATTGGAGGGGAGAGAGTTTGTGCACATATTTTACAAGCAACTGGCCAATTACTCATTTTATTTAGTTTTCGTTATTTAAAAATTCCTTTGATTTGGAAAAGTATATTAATAAATGCACAATTTATTTTATTTTTGTTATCCAGTGAATCCAACAACCATACTGGTTGAAATCTAGATATAAAAAAATAATAATAGTCAGTCTACTGTCTCTCCATACATTTGTTTAGTGGACCCACGTTTTTATTTGGTGCGCATGCATGACATCATATTATACCAAGTTTATTTAATCGACCATATTCTTCATCTGTCAATAAAGTCTGATCTTCTCATAGTTAGCTGGGGGAAAAGGGAAGGTATTAAGTTTTTTTTAAAAAAATTAAAAATTAAAAAAGTACTGATAATAGTAAGCGTAAATACATAAAGTAATGTATCGAGATCATGACAAAAAGCATTACCAAAACAATAATATTTCCTTTTAAAAAATAAAAATAGAGGCTTTATTTTATAAGTAATGCTACACAATATTTTCAATCTTTACACATTATATTTTTTAAAATTTTTAAATTTTTTTTAAATTTTTTTTGAATTTATTTTTTTTAAATTAATTCAATTATTCTATTTATTATTTATATATTAAATATGTGATAAAAAAATTAAAAATAATATAATGTATGAAAATTATATAAATAGTAAGAAATTGTGAAGAAAATTTTGTTATTTTATAGTAATGATGGCAAACGTGGTCCAAAAAAGTGGACGAACAGAAAGGGAGGGACAAGGCAACGTTGTGTCAACGCGTATTCCAAAGCAAGGCGTAAAAATGTCTGATCATCAAACTCGTTATCAATATTATTACATTACATTATTGTATTTTGGTGTTACCAACATTTCAACATTATTGTATTTTGGTGTTACCCACCTTTCAATCAAACCTTGGTGATAAAGAAACAAACGACAGCGTTTGCGTTACAAAATACAAAGTACGTACTCTTTTACTAACCCTTCCAGAATCCAAACTAGCAAAATCTCTTGAGCCAAGAAACAAATAAAAATTATCCAGTTAGTCCTTTCAAAAAAAAGTAATTCAATATATATATTGGGCTAGCTAGCTTGTTATGATCATATTCGAATTCCTCTTCGATAGCTATAAATTAATATCATGTTTACGCTCCATAAGTCTCAAGAGCTAGCCTTTAATATGGGTCAAGGCCTGTTCTGTTCCAAGAATGGTAGATTGACAATTAGTTCGATCATCCAGCCTTTTTCTTTTTTGTGGGTTTGAACAAGTAAGTATTTCAGGCAGCTCAGTAATTTTTTTCTCCTGTTTTTTAGAGACCGAAAATAAATAGAAAGTCCATAAATTTATCCCAATAAAAACTTTTAATTCTCTAATAAAATACTCATTTATATGGCTTTTAACTATGAATTCTGTTAGTTATAAACCGTATTCATCACAATTTTTTTTTTTTTAAATTTATTAATTTCCGTGGAGGCCAGCAGGCTCAATTGCGATCGTCAACGAGTTCACGCATTCATAAACATGTTGCCAAGAAAATAAACGAAAATGTGTGAGTATGATCGCCATCACGAAGTTAAGTCCAAACCCACTGCTATCTGTACTGGACATTAATATATATGGAAGTGGAATGTAGACTCTTAAAGCCCTACTGTAAACTCTATGGCACGCAAAGAGTTAAAATTTGATAAGGGAAATTTTGAATAGCTAATATATATGTACAACATGAAGTTTGGAACAGAAGAGTGAAGATCATATCTTGATTTCTATCGAACTAATTTGGAACGCAGAGCCCCTGTGATGATATCACGAATCGACCAATGTTCCCTTGTGCAATTTATGCTTTTCCATTGTATATTATGAGTATAGTTGAAGAATTAATCTTTGCATTATCCTACACACCACACACCATAACTTTTTTTTTATTTTTTTTATTTGTTTCTCTTATTAAATGTATATTATATAGATGATGAATAAAAAAATATAAATGTTTCAAGAAGAGTAAAATAAAAAAAATTGAAAAAAAATAAAAAACACATTGGTGTGTGGTGTGTAGGATGATGCATAGCAATGCTCATAGTTGAAACCGTGTGGGGTCTGCTTACCGTCGTTGAAAGCAAGAAAATAAAAATGTGCGAGTATGATCGCCATCACGAAGTTAAGTCCAAAGTCATCGTTGGGGCTGGATTGCCAACCAACTTCACAACCATCATCGACAACTATATATTGACGCAATAACTCGCCACAACATGAGAGCGAGGCGTGCATGGCAACTGATGCGTTTTAATATTCCACAAAAGTTTTTTTCTTTAAAAAAATTTTATTCAGCAGTCTTACACTGTTTTTATTTTTTATTTTTTCTCCCTCAACAGGTGCATGTATGGTATACGATTATGAGTAAAATAATTCTTTTCTTTAATTTATTAAGTATATAACCACTCATAGTTACGCAGGCTTGACCGCAACATGACTTCTTTGGAATTTGACAAGTAATCTATGTTTTAATGGAAGCTCGAAAAAACAATTGGATTCAAGTCGATTCAACCTATTCAAAGATATAATAGAATTAAACATATATTAATTTATTTATCATTGTATTCAATAAGAATAATAGAAAATTGAAAGATAAAATATGTAGTTGATTATTTTTTTAATTGAACAAAAAAATAAAATAAAAGACGAATGAGTATTTTGTATCAAATTTATATGTGCATAAAATATTATATTTGCCATATACTTATAACTTAATATAAATGGTCTTTATCTTCTTCGTATACGAGGCAAAAAAATGCCGACAACTAAGCTTAAATGTACGAATTACATGTTTATTAAAACTATTTTGGATTAATATCATGTTTTTGAAATTAATCAATAAATTTATATTTTAAACTCTTTTATACTTGATATTAAATACTTGAATTGCATTGCATGTGATTTTTAAAACTTTTTATTAACAATAAAAACTCTTTTAAAATTAATCTATACTCATCTCATCTCATCTCATTTCATCTCATCTCTATAAACAAACGAGACCTAATTCAATATAGTCATGAATCGGCCAATTTAATTTATTGAATCATTTATCTGATCCTTACCCGATTCCCATTTTTGAAGCCTTCGCCTAACTACTCGTTGGCTGAACCTTGTTTTCCAAGTCCCGCGCTACTGTTTGAAGCCAATATCTGCATGACATCTATGGTCTTGTTTTCACCGGGCCACGGCCTTGACTCCCGTCGATATCGAAAGTCAACACGTAGAGTTTTGCTTGGAATAAGCTTCTCTTGAAGAGCTCCGTCAATAAAGCGCGTCTTGACTCTTGAGTACACTTGTTTAATGTTTTTGGTTGGAAATTTCCCTCCAAGATCAGCTCAATCAAGATTATAACGTGTATTCAGGTCATATAAAATAAATAATAAAATATATTTCTTTATATCAGTTTCAATTTTTGGGATTAGTAGTGATTTTATATGATATCAAAATACAAGTATGGAGTTCAAATATTGACTCTATACTTTACTTGATTTAATTAAACATTTCATGTGTTAAGCTATCTATTAAGTGAGAGTCTAGCTCGTGATGATGAGTGTTAAAATATATAATAAATAATAAAATCTATCTTTTTTTACCATTTTAAACTTTTAGAGACAAGTGATGATTTCACATCTAATTCTATTCAAAGTCAATCGTGAAAGCAAATCCATCATTTACTTGAGTAAATCTATACATTCTGCTGCAATTTTCGTTGATAAAGGAAACTGGACTACTGTACCAGTTGCAAAGCTGAGAAGAGCAAGAATACCACGACTTCAAGAAATTGGCAATCCTATTACGCTCACTCGCACGGCCAACAAAAGCGAAAAAAAAAATCCAATGAATCTCTCTTTTTTTTTTTTTTTGCAATGAATCTCATTTTAAGATGATTGTTTGTACTCAAAACAGCTATGAAATTAAGAGGGAGCAACTAAACTTCTAAGAAACAACAAACAAAATAACTCCAGATCTGTGAGTAGTGAAAATGGATGGAAAATCTGGAAAATGCAAGGGATAACTGTAATATTGTATTGGAATTGATAGTGAAAAATACTCTTCTTATAGGGAGAGCTCTTCCAAACAATGACAATTTCAGGAAAATTCTAGATGAAAAACATAACCGTCTGCTCACAGGAATTATAAAGCAAATATAGGAAATTACTTAACTACCCTTATAATTAAGGCCTACGGCACATAAAGAAAAATACTGAAATGAAACATAAGCAGCTAGCCCATCGCTTTCGTTCATTAGCCGGCTCCGTGGTTATCTCCTAGCCCATTTGGCCCGTTCTGCACACCTAGCTTCTAGGGTCTTCTTCACACAAGTTCCTCAATCCCGAACACCCACATTCTGAACCTTCAGCGCCGTAACTCTTTACTTCCATCGTTCGTCCTCCATAGGCGTCTAACAGCCAAAGGAAATGTATTTTACTATTTCTTTCTACCATACGAAAATAACAAGGAAAAAAGTAGTCCAATAGCATCTTCAGCAGTAGCATCTTCAGCCTTAATGTATGAACAAACGAAAAGGGATCCTTGAATCAGCTTCATAAGTGAAAAATAGAACATTGATGAGAGAGAGAGAGAGAGAGAGAGAGAGAGAGAGATTCTGTTCAGCCCATCTCTGTAGAGGCAATTTCAATCTCATTTTCCCTCATCAGGGGAGTGGCACCTGTAGAGGTAGATCTTGTAACCGTTTGAGTTGATAGTTCTGAATCAAGAGAGCTACCAGTCTGTAATGGATGGGAAGGTGCACTAGGGCAAGGAGCAACAACCAACATGTGCTGGAATGGGTTCAAAGGTGTAGGGATTTCTACTGCTCCTTCCAGCATCTTCACCACCTCACTCATCGAAGGCCTCGAATCTGGCCTATACTGAACACACAAGAGGGCTACCTTGACCATTCTCTCTGCTGTCTCTCTATATTCTGCCTCTATTCCACACACTATGGTCAACTCTCTCAGTTCTCCATGTTCAAAGTTTTTCCAAACCCACATTGGAAACCATTCTTGGCTCTCTGCAAGACGCGTGTCAAGGTTCCTTCTTCTACCTAATATTTCAAATAATAGCATCCCAAAGCTGTAAATGTCACACTTGTGGGTAATTGGATATGGCATCCACATTTCTGGTGCAGCATAACCGGGAGTCCCCCTTCCTCCTGTCATAGTGACGTGAGTATTTTCCCTGTTACAGAGCTTGGCCAATCCGAAATCAGCTACTTTAGGAAGGAACTTAATATCCAAGAGAATATTTCCTGGTTTTATATCATAATGGATTATTCGTTGTTGACATTCTTCATGCAAGTAAGCAATCCCTCTGGCTGTGCCAACGGCAATCTCATGAAGATTTTCAAATCCTAATTTCTTGTTTTCATGGAATAAGTACATGTCGAGCGAACCATTCCCCATGTACTCATAAACAAGTGCTCTCAAGTGCTTCTCAAAACAGAAACCAAAAAGACGAACCAGATTCAAGTGATGAACTCTTCCAATTGTACTCACTTCTGCCATGAATTGTTCATCTATTCTCTTATCAGAGTTCCCATATAGAACTTTCACTGCCACTAGGGTCCCATTACTAAATATCCCCTTATAAACCGATCCAAATCCTCCTGAACCCAACAAATTAGTGAAGTTGTCTGTTGCAATCCTGAGCTGCTGAGAGGTAAATCTGATTGGCTTCTCTCTTTCCATATCATTGAGAAATTTATCCATGGTGAGCGTCATAAATCTTGTGTCTGAATTAACAATACCGCTACCTGTTTGAGCTCTTTTCTGGCATACCACGACCAAAATAACAATCTTTACAATGATGATAACTGCAAAGTGTTTTCAACTTAATAAGAACCACCCTGCTGTTCAGAACTGTTTAGCAATGAATAACTCAAATGAAACAACATAGCTGGTAAAGAAAAGGAAGGTTTTTAGAATCTTACCCAAGCTCGCAACACCAGCAGCTACCTGGGCAGTTGGTAACCCTAGCTCATCTGTACTAGACATTAATATGGAAGTGAAATGCAGAGTCTTAAAGCCCTACTGTAAACTCTATGGCACGCAGAGAGTTAAATTTGATAAGGGAAATTTTTTAATAGCTAATATATATGTACAACACGAAGTTTGGAACTGAAGAGTGAAGATCGTATCGTGATTTCTATTGAACTTTGAAACGCATAGCCTGTGTGATGATATCACGAATCGACCAATGTTCCCTTGTGCAATTTACGCTTTTCCATTGTATATTATGAGTATACTTGAAACCGTGTGGGGTTTGAACTTTGCTTACCGTGTGGGGTCTGCTTACCGTCGTTGAAACGCACCACTATTGTCTCTATTATTTACCCGATCCCAACTTTTGAAGTCTTCGTCTAACTACTCGTGGGCTAGACCTTGTTTTCCAAGTCCTGCGGTACTGTTTCAAGCCAATATCTGCATGACATGTATGATCTTGTTTCTACGGCCTTAACTCCCGTCAATATCGAAAGTGTACACGTAGAGCGTTTTATCATTTATGAGTAGGGGACCATCATTTATGAGTAGGGGACCATCATTTATGAGTAGGAGACTATTCCAGACTAATTCTAAAGTTTACTCCGTGTGTGGTTTTGCTTGGAATAAGCTTCCCTTGAATAGCTCCGTCAATAAAGCGCGTCTTGAGTATACTTTGTTTTTGGTTGGAAATTTCCCTAGAAGATCTGCTCAATCAACATTATAACGTGGGTTCAGGTCATTGTTAAGAATCATTGTTAAGATATAAAATAAATAATAAAATTTATTTCTTTCTATCACAACTTAAACTTTTGGAACAAGTAATGAATTCGTAAGTACTTCTAGTCAAAGTCAATCGTGAAAGCAAATCCATGCATTTAGACCCGGTTTGGATACACAAAATCATTTTATTTTATCTTATCGATACAATTTTTTTAAACTCTCACACAAAATATTTTAAACAATTCATTCAACTTTTTCAAATCTTATAATAAAAATAATACTAAAAAATTATATTCTAACAATATTTTATTTAACTTAAAAAAAAAATCTCATCTCATCTCATTTGAACTGCACCAAATGACTTGATGCTTGCTTTTGTTGCCAATCATCATTGTTCATCTTCTTTAATTTGATCAGTTTGGTTTCGATCGGGTCACCAAGAAAACAGATGGGTCAGCCTCCTCCATTTCTGTGGAATATTGATGAGAAGGGCAAGTTAGTACCATTCAAAGGGTCTCCATCATGCATCCTTCTCTAGCGACATGGACGATCAGGCCCAAAGTGTATTCAAAACCTTCAACGATGGGGTTAATTCCACGATGAAATGGACGCGCAACAATATGTTCAGTTGGTAAGCTGATAGAACTTCGTTTGAATCCTAAATTAAAAGCATGTATTGGATTCTGCTACTTGTTCCCTAATTTTCAAATATACATTTTTTAAAACAGGTTTCTGTTTCTTGTTTATTTACTTTTTATCAACAGTACTGCTGTTCCTGCATGCTTCGAGTTTGTCGGGGAAAACTTTACGTACTATTGTCATTTTAGGAACTGATATCCTCACGTTTTGTACACCTTTATGTCAGGTTTTAATAATTCAGATTTTTAAAATTTGGCCCTAAGAAAATAAAGAAAATGGCAACTGGGAAAGGGCGGCCTTGGGGTCGGAGAGTCTTCGATACCAAAGTCAGTAAATTTTCTTGGAAGCTTGTACATAAGTGAGAAAGTCTAGGGATCAGAGAGAGTTTCTCATACCTAAGACTTGCTATTTATACCATGAGTTTGGAGGACAGATCGTGCTGCCCCCATGGAGTCCGTGTCCTTCATACTGATCTTTTTATCAGAGTCTTTTAATACGGCGTGGCTCTGCGACGTCGTCATTAATGTGGCGTGTAGCTCGGGTAGTGATGTCATTAATGAGGCGTGGTTCCCCGATTTGCCTCATCCCACAGGCGTTCTTGGTGGTCCGTTGTTGCATCCATTATCAGAGGATCGAGGGCCTCTCTTGATTTCAGCCCGTTACGCGGACAAGCACTCAAGAGCTAGACCCTATTCGAGAGGTCTCTAGGTCGGCGAGTCACATCCCCTGCAGTACATTCCCTCATGCAGGTAGCGTCTAGAGGAGCCTACCCATGGGCCGAGTAGAGGATTCTACCTGGTCTGGGCTAGGCCTTTGATTCTTTGTCCCTTTAGTTACCTTTCTCAGGCCTGTTGAGACAGAGGGGGAAAATTTCCTTACAGTTATCCCGCTAATTCTCACCGGACTAGTACGGTAGGAATTATTATTAATCTTGATCTACTTTTTCACTGAGGTCGAGATTCTTCCGTTGACGTGTACTCAACTCCGAAGATTCTTGAGGCTCTTGGCGCTTGGCTACCCCAGTGTTGTTCCCTCCCATTTTTTGCTGGCGCGCCCCTTGATTAACCTTGATGGTGTCTTTCGAGTTATGTTAATGTCGAGGATGTTAGGCAACTCTTTGCCTCCACGTCGCTTCATGTTTCGTATTTTTCGCAATTCGAAGTGTCTCATGCTTCCCCCTTCTGCCACGGGGCGTGGGAAATCAACCGTTGTTTTTCTCATATATAAATGTGATCCGTATTAGCGTTAGTCAAAAACCTAATATATATCAATATACTTTGTACCTTCAAATCATCAAAGGTTTTACACTTAAGTATTTAAATTTATCAAAATTGACACACTTTACAATCAAACTAGATATTTTGCATGGTATTTTCACCAGCCAAGTCAAAATGGAGCTTAGATAGGGTGTTTCTTTTTTTTAGAATTTAAACTTCGATGTTGGTATGGTGGCTGATCTGCACTGGATTTTTTTTTCACACAATATCAATTATTCATCAGATGTTCTATTCCACCTAACCTAAATCATTTTATGCTAAAACCTAAAACAGGCATTAATATATCCAACACCCATGCATGTGAGGACAAAGACAAATTATTGCGAAAGCGGGGGTCCTATTTTGGCTCATTATTGGAATAAAATGATTTAGCTATGAATTATGTCAATGCCATTATATGGTAGCAACGAATTATAGTTCAAACTCTTAATTAGTCATGACACAAATACCAAGTTCTATGATTATGATTCTGACCCTAATTGACAGGTAATGGAAGACGGAGAGGTGGACAGAGAGAGGTGGAAGATGCCAGAGGAAGAAGAAGAAGTGTTCTGGGGATTTGAGGATCTAGAATCTGAATGCAACAGTACTACTTCTGTAAAGAACGTGTCTCACTTCCACTCTGCAACCGTTCTCCTACGTGATGATCTAATAATGGTTGGTGTGATGCGCCTGGGAAAATTCTGATGCTTAAGTCAGTAAAAGTCTCAAATGATTTAGAGTTCAAAAGAAAGATTTCATCCCCTACCTTTGAGGGTTACCTGGTATATGTAGACTTCGACGTGATGCTTATCTGAACTGATCACATATCTGCATGAAATCTCTATCTTCCCGTAAGCGGTGGTGCATGGGTGCATGACTTTGTTGGGCCTTGGACGCTCTAGTTCCTTTTGGTTAACCAATAGCCTTTTACATTGGGCTCCTTTCATATTTGAGCTTTGTATTCAGAATGAGCCCTCAATCAGTATAGGCCCTCCAACTTCCTTTTCTTCTCCACACGACTCTGTATCTATAGGAAGTTGTTAAACAGTTAAGAAGTTAGTAAGGAAAATCATGTATTGATCATCGGTCTTATCGACATTTGATCAAACACATATATTTCTACCCATTAGATTCCAATTCCATCGATGCTAGCTCATGTACATATATTATTATTATTATTATTGTCATGATCAGTACTTACTTTCATACCTTGATCATGACAGTGGCCTAGATCATGTACAAAGATTTGAAGTTATAATTTTTATGGCACGAGCTTTTAGAAATTTTAATAAATGCTTTCGCGCACTCTCTCATTTATGATTTCAATATTTTAATACAAAACGACTCTATTTATTATATAGAATCTTTGTACTTGGCACTTCCTTTAAAATAAAAGAAAATATTTTTAATTCAAGGTTTAATAGTAGCACTTTGACTTCTGAGAAGTTTTAAAAGTGACTTTGGTATTAACCATGCAGAGCGGGGTGTTACACAGACATTCAACATAATACGCAAATATTGCTATATTGGTGTCTAAGAACATTCGCATTGGATGATGCAAATGCAAACACATCAAGGTGTTTGGCTAATAAAGTTGAAAAATAGGCTGCATTGGATTTTACAAGTTTAAAATAAGATGGCTTTTAATTACAGTAAATTACATCATTCGGTCATATTTGATTGTAACTGTAGCTCGACCAAAACGAATAAAAAATTCTTTCTTCCTTCAGAAACATTCTCTCTCTTCCCTCGATTTTTCATTTGTGTTTACCAAACTCCTTTTTTTTCCCTCCGTTTCTTCCTCCCTCATGAACTATCTCTCTGTTTTCCCTGGTTGATGTTTTCCCTTCTATGCAATCTTGGTGACCCTTGAGCTAAGTATTGGGCTGAGGTCCAGTGGGTTTTGTGAAGTAAGAAAAATCTCCCTACAATGTTATTTTCATAGGAATTGTGCAAATCACTCTGCCACAGTTATAAGATTTTATAAAATGTGGAATAGACGGGGAGAGAACTTGATCAAATCGCATCATTGGAGGGGAGAGAGTTTGTGCACATAGTTTACAAGCAACAGGCCAATTACTCATTTTAATTAGTTTTCGTTGTTTAATAATTCCTTTGATTTGGAAAAGTATATTGAGCTAAAGAAATATTATTAATAAGGGTCACGCTACCACTTTTTTGGACTTCTTTGCAGTCCATAAACGAATAGACAACAATATCCCCACTTTATCATGTATTTGACAAAAACACCCCTATTTCTAAATAAAAAATAGCAAATCAAAAAAAAAAAAAAAAAAAAAAA
>QEOT01005311.1:59769-94589 GCA_003123785.1 Pterocarya stenoptera | reverse complement strand
ATATATTATATTTTTTAAAATTTTTAGTATTTTTTAAATTTTTTTTTGAGTTTATTATTTTAAAATTAATTCAATTATCTTATTTATTATTTATATATTAAATATTTGATAAAAAAAATATTTAAAAAAATATAATACGTGAAAATTATGTAAATAGTAAAAAGTTACGAAGAAAGTTTTATTATTTTATAGTAATGATGACAAACGTGGTCCAAAAAAATTGAAGGAAAAAAAAGTAAAAGACAAAAAAGGAAGAGAGGGACAACTGGGCAAGGCAACGGTGTGTCAACGCGTATTCCAAAGCAAGGCGTAAAAATG
This sequence comes from Pterocarya stenoptera, assembly GCA_003123785.1. Lineage (NCBI taxonomy): Eukaryota > Viridiplantae > Streptophyta > Magnoliopsida > Fagales > Juglandaceae > Pterocarya > Pterocarya stenoptera. The sequence goes on along the minus strand of QEOT01005311.1, from coordinate 94,271 downwards.
TCTGATCATCAAACTTGTTATCAATATTATTACATTACATTATTGTATTTTGGTGTTACCAACCTTTCAATCAAACCTTGGTGATAAAGAAACAAACGACAGCGTTTGCGTTACAAAATACAAAGTACGTACTCTTTTACCAACCCTTCCAGAATCCAAACTAGCAAAATCTCTTGAGCCAAGAAACAAATAAAAATTATCCAGTTAGTCCTTTCAAAAAAAAGTAATTCAATATATATATTGGGCTAGCTAGCTTGTTATAGATCATATTCGAATTCCTCTTCGCTAGCTATAAATTAATATCATGTTTACGCTCCATAAGTCTCAAGAGCTAGCCTTTAATATGGGTCAAGGCCTGTTCTGTTCCAAGAATGGTAGATTGACAACTAGTTCGATCATCCAGCCTTTTTTTTGGTGGGTTTGAACAAGTAAGTATTTCAGGCAGCTCAGTAATTTTTTTCTCCTGTTTTTTAGAGACCGAAAATAAATAGAAAGTCCATAAATTTATCCCAATAAAATAAAAAAAAACTTTTAATTCTCTAATAAAATACTCATTTATATGGCTTTTAACATGAATTCTGTTAGTTATAAACCGTATTCATCACAATTTTTTATTTTTTAAATTTATTAATTTACGTGGAGGCCAGCAGGCTCAATTGCGATCGTCAACGAGTTCACGCATTCATAAACATGTTGCCAAGAAAATAAACGAAAATGTGTGAGTATGACCGCCATCACGAAGTTAAGTCCAAAGTCATCGTTGGGGCTGGATTGCCAACCAACGTCACAACCATCATCGACAACTATGGAAGCAATAACTCGCCACAACATGAGAGCGAGGCGTGCATGGGAACTGATGCTTTTTAATATTCCACAAAGTTTTTTACTTTAGAAAAATTTTATTCAACGGTCATATTCTATACACCCATTTTTATTTCTTATCTTTTTCTTTTTTCTCCCTCAACAAATGTGTGGTATAGGATTACTGAGTCAAATAATTCTTTCCTTTAATATATTTAAGTATATAACCACTCATAGGTTACATAGGCTTGACAAGCAATCTATGTTATAATAAAGGCTCGAAAAAACAATTTGATTCAAGTTGATACAACCTATTCAAAGATTATTCAAAGATATGATAGAACTAAACATATATTAATTTATTTATTATTACATTCAATAAGAATATTAAAAAATTGAAAGATAAAACATGTAGTTCATTATTTTCTTTAGTTGAACAAAAAAAAATTAAAAGATGAATGAGTATTTTGTATCAAATTTATAGTTGTGCATAAAGTACTACATTTGCCATATGCTTATAACTTAATATAAATGGTCTTTTTCTTCTCCGTTTACGAGGTAAAGAAACGTCGACAATTAAACTTAAATATATGAATTACAGGAAACTATTTAAATTCATATTATATTTTATTGAAATTAAATTATTAATCAATAAATTTATATTTTAAACTGTTTTATACATAATATTACATATTTGAATTGATTAATATATAATTTTTAAAATTTTTTATTAAAAATAAAAACAACTAATTTAATATAGTCATGAATCGCCCTATTTAATTATTGAATCGCTCGGTTTATTGATCTGATCATTCCAATTCCAATTTTAACTACTCGTGGGCTTGACCTTGTTTTCCAAGTCCTGCGGTACTGTTTGAAGCCCATATCTGCCTGGCATCTATGATCTTGTTTGCACGGCCCTAACTCCCGTCGATATCGAAAGTCAACACGTAGAGCGTTTTATCATTTATGAGTAGGAGACTATTCCAATTTCCAGGCTGCATCTAATTCTGGAGTCTACTCCGTGCTTGGGTTTGCTTGGAATAAGCTTCTCTTGAAGAGCTCCGTCAATAAAGCGCGTCTTGACTATACTTGTTTAATGTTTTTGGTTGGAAATTTCCCTCGAAGATCTGCTCATTCAAGATTATAACGTGGATTCATTTACAATATAAAATAGATAATAAAATTTATGTCTTTCTATTGACTTTGCTTGCTTTTGTTTCCAAGCGTCATTATTCATCTTCTTCAATTTTATCAATTTGATTTCGACCGGGTCACCAAGAAAAGAGATGGGTCGGCCTCCTCTATTTAAGTGGAATACTGATGAGAACGGCAACTTAGTACCGTTCAAGGGGTCTCCACCATCCTTCTCTAGCGACATGGACAATCAGGCCCAAGATGGATTCGAAAAATTCAACGATAAGGTTAATTCCACGATGACATGGGCAACAATATCTGTAGTTGGTAAGCCGATAGAACTTCGTTTGAATCCTAAATTAAAAACATGTATCGGATTCTGTTTCTTGTTCCTTAATTTTCAAATATATATTTTTTAAAACAGGTTTCTGTTTCTTGTTTATTTACTTTTTATCAACGGTACTGATGTTCCTGCATGCTTCGAGTTTGTCGGGAAAAAAATTTACGTACTATTGTCACTTTAGGAACGTTCTTATGTATTGATGCGAAGAATCCTTGCTGACAAACAAATTCGTCCTTATTTTTAAATTTTCATGTTAATTAATAATTTTTTTTCCCCCCATTTTTCAGTTTATGGTGTGGTGATGACCATTGCAATTGTGGCCATAGTGTATGCCATTATTGATTGCTTGAAAAAGGCAGGAACTGCAATTCCTGGTTATATCAGGGTAGCCACCGGAGACACCTATAAAGCAACAGATCCACATCCATCATCCAATCATGACATTGAGAAAGCAGCAACATCACCTCCTCTCCTCGTTGAGAATACGACGATAGAGAGATTTCTCAGCAACATGGCAAGAGAGAAGCCCGTCAGGCTCTCACCTGAGCAACTTAAAGATTTCACTGAAAATTACTCCACCTTCTTAGGTTCAGGTGGTTTTGGTGTAGTCTTCAAGGGGCGATTCCCAAATGGAGTGCAAGTGGCTGTCAAAGTGCTTAATGGTGATTTGAATAAGCAAGTTGAAGAGCAGTTCATGGCGGAAGTTAGCACCATGGGAAGAACTTACCATATCAACTTAGTCAGACTCTATGGCTTCTGCTTTGACCCCACCATTAGTGCACTCGTTTACGAGTACATGGAAAATGGTTCCCTCGACAAGTTCTTGTTCAGCAACACCCAAGACATGGAGTGGGAGAAACTTCCTGAAATTGCAATCGGAACGGCAAAAGGAATTGCTTATTTGCATGAAGAATGTCAACAAAGAATCACTCACTATGATATAAAGCCAGGAAATGTGCTTCTTGACAATAGTTTGAATCCGAAAGTTGCAGATTTTGGGCTAGCAAAGCTTTGCAAAAGGGGAAGCACTGACTTAATATTGACAAAAGGAAGAGGGACACCAGGATATGCTGCTCCAGAGCTTTGGAAGCCTTATCCTGTGAATCACAAATGTGATGTTTACAGCTTTGGTGTACTGCTCCTTGAAATTATTGGGAGGAGGAGACATTTTGATGATAATGAAAGTGAGTCACGGCAATGGCTTCCAAGATGGACATGGGACATGCTTGAGAATAATGAATTAGCAGTTATGATGGTGCTTTTCGGGATTGAAGAGAAGAACAGAGCGAAGGCAGAGAGGATGGCAATGGTGGCTCTATGGTGTCTTCAATATTCACCAGATGAGAGACCTCTCATGAGTACTGTGGTGAAGATGTTGGAGGGAAGCATTGATGTTGCTCCTCCACCTTTTCCTTTTGAACACATGGTGTCTTCTAGACCAACTATGAACTTACATAATGGAAGCCATGGGGATTCTGTTACTTCATCATCATCGTCAATGGAAAACACTCTTGAGAAATCCAAATCCAACCCTATACATAAAACCTTAGAGATTGAACTAGCTACATAGATCTGTAGATCCGGGATTGATGATTGTCTATCTATACATATCCAGGCACTTTCTCCATTACTGTTTGCCTATATTGATATCTGCTGTAATTTTTCAAGTAGGTTCATCCCCCACGAATTCAAATTTATTCCAATGCCATGGTTTATGTACAATGTTGACCAATATCAGTAGATCATCCTGATTGCTCGCAGATTGGGGATGTGCCGTGACTAGTGTGGCCTTCTGTCCTCCCATACATGGTCAACCGCGTGTTCTATTCAATACAGGGCCAACAATATTTTCTATTTGTTGCCTTTCAAAAGATCAATGACAGTCCAAGAATATTGAAGATAATTTGTATCACATAATTTCAGAATCTATACATTCTGCTGCAATTTTCGTTGATAATGGGGACTGGACCACTGTACCAGTTGCAAAGCTGAGAAGAGCAAGAATACCACGACTTCAAGAAATTGGCAATCATATTATGCTCACTCTCACAGCCAACAAAAGCGAACAAAATATCCAATGAATCTCATTTTAAGATGATTGTTTGTACTTAAAACAACTATGAAATCAAGAGGGAGCAACTAAACTTCTAAGAAACAACAAACGAAATCCACCAAATTGGGGCGGGGTGTGCCAAAGGAAATGTATTTTACTATTTCTTTCTACCATACAGATATAACAAGGAAAAAAGTATTCCAGTAGCATCTTCTGCCTTAATGTATGAACAAATGAAAAGGGATCCTTGAATCAGCTTCAAAAGTGAAAAATAGAACACTGATGAGAGAGAGAGAGAGAGAGAGATCCTGTTCAGCCCACCTATGTAGAGGCAATTTCAATCTCATATTTCCTCATCAGGGGAGTGGCACATATAGAGGTAGATCTTGTAACCGTTTGAATTGATAGTTCCGAATCAAGAGAGCTACCAGTCTGTAATGGATGGGAAGGCGCAATAGGGCAAGGAGCAACAACCAACATGTGCTGGAATGGGTTCAAAGGTGTTGGGATTTCTACTGCTCCTTCCAGCATCTTCACCACCACACTCATCAAAGGCCTCGAATCTGGCCTATACTGAACACACCAGAGGGCTACCTTAACCATTCTCTGTGCTGTCTCTCTGTATTTCGCCTCTATTCCACACACTATGGTCAACTCTCCCAGTTCTCCATGTTCAAACTTTTTCCAAACCCACCTTGGGAACCATTCTTGGCTCTCTGCAAGACGCGTGTCAAGGTTCCTTCTTCTACCTAATATTTCAAATAATAGCATCCCGAAGCTGTAAATGTCACACATGTGGGTAATTGGATATGGCATCCACATTTCGGGTGCAGCATAACCAGGAGTCCCCCTTCCTCCTGTCATAGTGACGTGAGTATTTTCCCTGTTACAGAGCTTGGCCAATCCGAAATCAGCTACTTTAGGAAGGAACTTTGCATCCAAGAGAATATTTCCTGGTTTTATATCATAATGGATTATTCGTTGTTGACATTCTTCATGCAAGTAAGCAATCCCTCTGGCTGTGCCAACGGCAATCTCATGAAGATTTTCAAATCCTAATTTCTTGTTTTCATGGAATAAGTACATGTCGAGCGAACCATTCCCCATGTACTCATAAACAAGTGCTCTCAAGTGCTTCTCAAAGCAGAAACCGAAAAGACGAACCAGATTCAAGTGATGAACTCTTCCAATTGTACTCACTTCTGCCATGAATTGTTCATCTATTCTCTTATCAGAGTTCCCATATAGAACTTTCACTGCCACTAGGGTCCCATTACTAAATATCCCCTTATAAACCGATCCAAATCCTCCTGAACCCAACAAATTAGTGAAGTTGTCTGTTGCAATCCTGAGCTGCTGAGAGGTAAATCTGATCGGCTTCTCTCTTTCCATATCATTGAGAAATTTATCCATGGTGAGCGTCATAAATCTTGTGTCTGAACTAACTGTGCTGCTACCTGTTCGAGCTCTTTTATGGCATACCACGACCAAAATAACAATCTTTACAATGATGACAACTGCAAAGTGTTTCAACTTAATTAATAAGAACCACCCTGCTGTTCAGAACTGTTTAGCAATGAATAACTCAAATGAAACAACATAGCTGGTAAAGAAAAGGAAGGTTTTTAGAATCTTACCCAAGCTCACAACAACAGCAGCTACCTCGGCAGTTGGTACCCCTTGCTCACCTGTACTAGACATTAATATGGAAGTGGAATGCAGACTCTTAAAGCCCTACTGTAAACTCTATGGCACGCAAAGAGTTAAATTTGATAAGGGAAATTTTTGAATAGCTAATATAAATATATATATATATGTACAACACGAAGTTTGGAACAGAAGAGTGAAGATCGTATCGTGATTTCTATTGAACTTTGAAACGCATAGCCCCTGTGATGATATCACGAATCGACCAATGTTCCCTTGTGCAATTTATGCTTTCCAATTGTATATTATAAGTATACTTGAAACCGTGTGGGGTCTGCGTACCGGGGATAATATAAAAGCCGGCCATTAATATTAATATGCAAGTTAGAAGATTATGACATTTTATAATTGTTGGATAATCCAACCATCTATCCATTGATGCCCTTTCTCCTAGTACCGTCGTTGAAACGCACCACTATTGTCTCTATTTTCATGGCCATTCTACTCAACGACATGAAGAAGCATCCAAAATATGTCTTCTATCAGGCAAAGCAAGCGGCAAGACCCATAAAAATTTAGAATGAAAATGAAAGCGTTTAATAATTCTCAAGGCATATATGGGATATCCTCTTAAAGTAGTCATAAAAGTCAAATGCAGAACTAGGTTTCGAATTTACATGGAAATTGAATACAAAGGACGAGAAGCACTAATTAACAGCAGAAACATTGCCACGGAACCCTCGCCTAATCCTGAAACCTTGGTAAAATCGTGGCATGAAAAGTCAACACGTACGCCAGGAGCCTTAGTTCAAAACTATCATGGTTCTTCTCATCTTTTCTTTGATGAGTATTGATGAAGAACAAGGGCATCCAAATCCCAAATGATTGGTCCAATGGGTACTCCAAGTCTCCAACTCATAATTTTGGAAGAGTACTTATACACAAAACCTTTTCTTTTACTGCCATTTTTACGACCATATTTTAAAATAAAAATATTTATATAAATTAATATTATTAATACCTCTCATTTAAAATATAATTACATAAAAAATTATAAATAAAAAAATTCTATTTCTATAATTCTCTATTTTTTTAAGTATATTTAACATCTTTTTTTTATAAAAGAGACTAACTCTACAAAAACATACAATCTACCGTCTACATGATTTAATGACATCTGAAAGATGTGCACTATTAGCATTAATGCTGTGAAAATATAGAGGACACTAAGAATATTTTAAATTATTTGTGAATAGTAACAAAAGAATTTATAAATAGTAATGAAATAATAGTGAATAGTTTATGAATGAGTAATTCTACATACAAAACAATGATGTACGTAAATGCCGTATAATCGTTTTGAAAAATAGTAGAGTCTATTATTAAAAAATTAATTTTTTTTATGTGAATTTCATGTTTTATTCATTTTTTTCAAAGCGATTATGCGACAGTTACACAATTCACAATTACAAATATTTTTTATGCTTTGGAATTCTGACTCTAAGAGCCTCCGAACCTACGGATTTGGTGATAATCGCCGTCTATCCTCATCCTCAAAATGGCTCAATGCAGTCAGGTTCTCGACCTTGGCTCTAACACCTTTACCACGTTACTCGCCCAAGGCATCATCACCTTCGGTCATTTAGTTGGTTTTTCCCTGCCTTTTTCTTGCGCTTTTCTCCAAGATTCCTCGTGCAACCGAAAGAAAACGGTGCTGTACCGTTTATCTCGGTTACAAAGATCTTCGTCCGTAAAGCCAAAGCCAGCCGCAATGTTTTAATGATGCCTCCCAGAGTAGTCCACCGATCACATAATCTTAACTCCCGAACAATTGGTAGCAAGTCTATGTGCAGAACCCTAAAAAAACTGATTGAAATAAGCGGAATTTCTCTATAGCCTTCGATTCTGCCAAAAAGTCGATCCTCTCTCGTCTGAGGTTTCAGCATTCAGCAACTTCGGCCATCACAATAAGCCACGACCATAAATTCTTACCTAAACTGCTGTAGGTTTGCAAGAAGCAAACGATGTGCAAACCCGTTGGTCACGATCTTGTAAGAAGAAAATGTGAATGATTTCTCAATCTCGACCATTTATGTATTTTTAAGACAACTCGCACACTTTATCATCTTTTAGACGAACTCCTCTCGACCATTTATGTATTTATTTTTTTCATTTTTTCAGATTAAGAGAGTTTTTCTGATTCTGGACAGCCCGAACTTTCCTACTCATCGGCCAAATACCACACTTATTTTTTTCACGGTAAGCAACGAAAGCTTTAGATAAAATTATAAAAAAAAAACAAGTACAATTACCAATACAAACAACAGTTTGCAAGGTACAGAGCCCAAGAACTTGACCAAACTAAATGAGTTGGTATCACATCGGTGTACATGAACCAAAAAAAGTTGTCTCGGACCAAAAAAAAACAACCAACATGAAATGAGATTACACGGCTCATAGACTTGTCACACAACCAAGTTCAGTTTGCTGCTTCTCTAGGGGAGAACTGCATTACCCAGATTCCAGAGTTGCTCAAAGGAACCTTTACAAATTTGCTGCACTTCTGCCATTCAATACATAGGTATATAGATAGTATATCCAAACGGAGAGTCTGCAGAGACTGCCATTTCCAAAAATTCTGCATCCCAACAACATTTTCAAGTTCAAAAACGTCCAATAAATATTTCAGGTAAAATAAAAGAAAAAATCAACCATTAAGTTACCAGCCAACAAGCATTTTACACACTCTGTACTTTGCTTGATATATCTTTTGCCCTTGCATCTCCCTTTTCCTGCAGTCATTGAATTTCAAGCATTTTAGACTGCGATGGAGTCACAAGGTTAATGAAAACAATCGTGGTATTTCTATTGAATCGCCCCGGTTTGAATTGGAAACTCATCTCATCTCATCATTACAACTTTTCCAAATTTCCACACAAAATATAATAAACAATTCAACTTTTTCAAATCTCAAACAATAATAATATTAAAAAATAATATTCTAACAATATTTTATTCAACTCATCTAAAACAATCTTAACTCATCTCTAAATCCAAACAAGGCCGAAAGTACTTGTTTTATCTATCCGATACGCGTAGTTGCCTTAAAACACTTTGAGATTAGAGTTTATTCACCATTAACCCCCCCCCCCCCCCCCAAAAAAAAAGAACGGTGGCTTGTTGAGTAGTATTAAATCAAGTTCCGATAATCATGTACCAGATCAATAAAAATCAGGCCAAGTCTCAAATTGCGGAGAAGACATAGCAAAAAATCCTGGACCTTTATTTTCGTTTCTGTTACACGCCTTTATAGCATCTTTTTTAATTTTGAATGAAATATCAAGTAGAGCCCGTTACTCACAATTGTATTATATATTCATACATTCTGTACACTTTTTCATCAATCGAAATACAGAGTTTATTCCAGCTTATCTGTTTTTTTATCATTTACATGGTATCAGAGCGAAAGACTTACGTCATTTCCTAAATTCTTCTTCTTTGCTCACGCCCATACTCACTCTTTCTAAACTCCTTTCTCATTCCAATCCATATACACCATGGCCGTCTCCACCAACTCTTCCTCTACTTCTAATAACACTCCTACCAATCTCCCTGTCTTCAATCCTTCCAGCAGTATCAATATTACTAAACTTACCAGCACCAATTTTCCAAATTGGAAAGCCACCATGCTTCCCTTTCTTAAGGGTCAAAAAGTCTTTGGATACGTTGATGGTACCCTTAAAATGCCTGCGAAAGAAATCTCTCGTGGTGATGGAACCCTGCAACCCAACCCAGCCTTTGATATCTGGGAAACCCAAGATAATCTCATTCTCAGCTGTCTTAATGCTTCTCTCACTGATGAAGTGCTCATGCAGGTAGCGCAGTGCAGCACTTCTCATGCAGTCTGGACCTCTCTTCACACGGCTTTTGCTACACAGTCAAAAGCCAAAGTCATCCAAGTCCGCTCGCAGCTTATCATTTACAAGTAGGATATCTTCAAAGACAAATGTTGCTGAAAACACAAGTCAAGCCTCCCTATCTCTTCTATCTCCATCACCACAAAGCACCTCCTCAGACCATTCCAGTCAGACCTTCCATAATCAATCATTCCATCATCTCATAACATGATTTTTATTTTTTATTTTTTTTATAAGTACTCTCATAACATGAAATGAGATGCATTTCTTTAACCATCCATAATCAATCATGAAATAAAGGAAAATGAAGAATATGTTAATTGCAAAGCAATTGCTTATAAGCTACTTCCCATTCACCTTCAACAAACAGTCATTTATCGACATATGACTCCCAACCAAACTTAATGATCACATTTAACAAGAGTTGCTATATTTACATAAGGTCAACATATTCAAATTAAAGAACAACCCCCCCCCCCCCCCCCCCCCAAAAAAAAAAAAAAAAACTGCCCTGAAAAGAAAACAGATGACTTTAGCAGAGATTGGTAACCAAAGCTCAAAAGCCACCTAACAAAGATCAGACAATAATTACGTTTTGGGAAAGCAATCAAATAAATGCTTTCTAATCCTTTAATCAACAGTCAATTCAAATGCTTACCAATCCCTTGCTCTCGTGATAATCGTCTAGCGCCCATTGATACTTTGACTGATTCAACCCAAACCAGCGCGCCAAATGATCATCTAAACTCGAATGCGCTGTATAGTTCCCCAAGAAAATCGATTAAAATTTGTTCAGTTATCAAGAAATGCAAATAAAGACATTAAGCAAAAACAGTGACTCGCAAATTTTCATTTCAAAGGGCCTCTGGAAACTAAAATCCTCTGCCTAACTGAGCCTAACATAGCAATCCCGCTTAGAACACTCTGCCAACTTGAGCATTCGTTTATAATGCTAGCAAATAATAACAGCAATTAACCCAGCACCTCCATTCTCTCAGAAACCAAACAGTTACTTCCCAAATTTTACCTAAATCATTCGTTTGCATAGCAAAAAAATATGGAAAGCAAAAAAGAATCCAAGCCCAAACTGCCGCTCATAAGTTGAAAAATTATAATCCTCACTGACGGATCAGCATACACGTACATTCTAGCAGGTTCTTCTTTCTATTTCTCCCAAACTCAAAACTTGATTTTCTTTTCTTTTCCTTTCCTTTCATCAGAAACCAAACAAACTCTCAAAACCCACATACCATTCTGCACCTTTGTGACGGCATTCTTAAACAAGCCCAAAACAGGTCCACTGGAGTCAATGGACTTCGCATGTTTATGGAACTGAAGAGGAGGAGGCTGAACCGGTGGCGGAGTGACGATCTTGTTGGGCGAAGCGAATACCGGCGGCTGAGAAGGCTTTGGGGTCGAAGGTGGGGTCATGAACACAGTGTAAGGCCCGATTTTGCCGATCGTAGGCGGGGGAGGGGGGTCTCGGTTTGTAGCCATTGATGGAAAACAAAAGAAGTGGGGAGAAAGTGGTGGGAAAGTATGGTATCAGATGTGAAGAGTGAAGTAGAAGAGCGTGAAGAGAGCGACTTTCGGGAAAGAGTAAAGATAGCGAGGCAGAGAGCACGCAACCCGAAGAGAGTGACTTTTCATTGGTAGTAGTCGGAATGTAATTTCGCAGATAAATGAGGATAGAGGTGTGAATGTACTATCTTATGTTCTGTTGTGTTGTGTTACGAAGACATTACACTCATTACGGTCAGGCTTGAGAAGATCGAAGATCGAAACATGTTCTGTCACTTCCGTTTTTTGAGTCCGTCCTCCTGTCGTATGACTATCCAAGTCCATTTAGTTTTTTTTCATATAAAGTTTTAATAAAATTTTAGGGATAAATATATTTTATTAAAATAAATTATTATTTAATACGTTACGTTAAATTGTAAAAAAAAATATTAATTATAAAATAGATCTAACATATTATATAAAATTATATTTATTTATAAATTTAATTTTATAAAAAAGTATAAAACTTTTTTATGATATGGTCATACTACGTAACACCGCCACCCGGCCACAATAATAACAACTTGTTACGGATCGTACAGCATGAGTCTATGTTGTTTGAAAAAACCAAAAAGTGAAAAAAATTATTGTTACTGTTACCTATTCATCATTCTCTTGGTGTAGTCTATTAATGGTGTTATGGTCAGTTTGATTGCTCCCGAGCAAGAGCTAAAATTTAAAATCTTGAAGCAAGATGTTAAGAAATTTGGACTACATTCATGATTTTGGTAAGGGAGATTAAGGCCTCGTTAAAAAATTTTACAAACGAGATAAGTTAAAATTAATTAAAAGTTAAATAAAATATTATTAAAATATATTTTTTTAATATTTTTATTTTAAAATTTAAGAAAGTTAAATTTTTTATTTTATTTTGTATAAAAATTTGAAAAAATTACAGTGATAAAATGAGATAGTTTAGAAGAATTGTAAAAATAAACTAGGCCTAAAATACACGGAGGAAAAAGAAGAAAGAAGCAGAAGAAAGAAGGGATATATGCTGAACATGGCTTCCATTATTACATAAAAAGAAGAAAGGAAAAAAACAAGACTCCAGCAGTAGCCATACTATAAACATGCACCTCTTTCAATTTTTGGTTCAATTTACAAAACTTAAAGGCAACCCATGGGCAGAACAAGTAAGAAACTAAGCCTAAATACATAAACCAACCTGTCTGTCAAATACTTACTATCCTATCAGCGAAGAATAATCCATTGTACGTACTGAAAGGCAAGTCTCACACAAACCTCACAAAAACAGATACGTTCCAAGTCACTGTTTGAAAGTCGATTCAATTTTTTTTTTTTTATATCGAGCCAGAGAACAGCTCCCATACAAGAAAATGGGTTACGAGCAACCACCTGTCCGCATAGAGGTCCCGACTTGAATATCATTTGTCAAGAGATATTAGTAACAGAAACAACATTATCCAGACACTGATTCCTGGGAATGATCTCGCAGCTGGCAGTTGAAGCTCCTACTCACCCCTTTGTGACAGCTTTTCATTCTCTTATCCCCAGAATCAGATGACCGAACTTGCCAGCGACAGCTCATGGAGCTCACTGAGCATCCACTCCTCTCCAGTTTGACTGCCAAGAACAATAGCCCTTGTCCCCCCAACAACGCAAGTACTATGACCCCAAGCAAATCTTGGGGGTCGCCCAGGTATATTTAATATCCTCCATGTAGGCTTCTCATCTGTTGGGTCCAGGATATAAAGCTGTGAGGCAGAGTGAAGACCTGCCACGGACCCACCAAAGATCAAGATTCTCCCACCTGGGAGGCTCACGGCCACATGATCAAGTCTAGGTGGAGGAGCTATGCCCCCTGGATTTCCAGCACCAGGCATTCCACTCCCCGTTACACATCTCCAACATGGTTCCTCCTCACTTAAATCCATTGTGAAAACATCGCTGGAACGAAAACGAAGAGGCCCGCTCTTGGCCAGACCCCCGAACATCAATATTTTCCGACCACCATACACAGATAGCGTATGACCTAACCGAGAAGGTGGAGTCCATGCCACTGGTATCTCCCTCCAGACAGGTTTCTCTATTGAGAGATCAAGCAGAAAAGTGTCGCTGAGAAGTACTCCAGAATCTGCACAGCCACCAGAAACAATCAACTTGGTGCCATCTAGGATGCAAGAGCTATGCCATGATCTTGGAAGTGGAGGGGCCAATCCAGATATTTCACGCCAAGTTGGAGGCTTGGCATCCAAATCCAGCACAAACACATCATTGAGCAAGCCCTGCGTTCCACAGCCTCCAAATACCACTAAATGAGACCCATTTACACAAGAAAGTGTATGACCCCAACGACCAGGTGGAGGGGAGCTCACTTGGACATGTTGCCATTCTGGGTTACTCGAATTCAGATCCAATACAAAGGTGTCATTCATGGGTTGCATGTCGACCCCTTCCCCGCCAAAAAGGACAACCCGATTCCCGACCGCACAAGCACTAAAGTTGCAGCGTGAGGGTTCAACAGCACCTCCAACAGTCAGTTTCCTCCATGCTGCTGCTTCAAGAGTCGTCAATTCCCTTGCCAGCCGAACCCACCCAAGTCTCTTTGCACCTGGTACAGTCTCTAAAACACGAGTTGTTTCACTACCCCATGCATTTTGGCAGACCATTCTCCAAAGGTCCTCATTCTTCGTCAGTTCATACAATCGCCTACAGACAGACCCGACTGATGCAATGTCTCTAGGCGTCAAACGTGAAAGAATCTTGAGAGACAGCACCTCATCACTCAGCTGGAATATTCCACAAACCCCACGACAAAAATTTCGGTCCCCAAAGGTGACAGGGCGGATAGTTGAAAGGCCAGAACGAAACCGATCAGAAGATTTTGCAGATTCCTTAGTCAAAGAGCCAGGCAAAGGACCCAGATCAATATTTACTTCAGTGAAGAACTGGATTCCAATAACATGAGTAATCATTTCATCATCTCCGTATATAGGTGTCAACCGTAATCTGTTCATCAGTGGAGATCCATCTTTCCTAAAATTCAACAACTCGCCTTGGAATTCAATTCCCTCCTCGAGACATTTCCTAATTTCTGAAACTACTGTGGAGTCCACTAATGGATGTCTTCTTTTAGCATAAGGTCCTCTACATTGCAAGAAACGGCTGTAACAAAGTCCCACAACATCAAAACAAAGACAAAAATCTCAACATCGTAACAAATCAATTGATGAAAAAAGAATTCTAAAGATCATAATGTTAGTTAACAAGCCCAGAGAGAGAGAGAAGAGAAATACTACTGTAAACTAAACCTGCAAGAATGGAGCAGCAGAATAAGAACAAGGAAAAGTATGCAAAGACCATAAGCAATATGTCATACCCTAAAATCAGTGAGTATAAGATAAACCGCATATATTGATGCATAACCACGTATCAAAAAAGAAAAAATTTGATAGTTATTGTGTAATTATTGTGTATTTGGCTACTCTTTTATTGTTTGTTAACTAGATTTTAAGAGGGTAAAACCTGAAGTGAAACAGAGCTCATGGCATCCACAAAGTCAACCCTCGGAACCATGACTTCTTTAACAGTTAAGCAAAGACACAGAGAAGCCAAAAACTTGTGCTGCATTAAGGTCAAATCTAAAATTAATGGAACCAACATATATAAAAAGAAAAAGATAATTTTAACAAAGAGAAAGCAAAACTAAAAAATTGCCTTCAAGAAGCAACACAGCCAGACCGAGGGAAGCACTAGGTCCCCTGATAAAGCACCCTAGCTCCAAATTCAGTGCCCACATGACAAACTTTAGAAATACAACATTTAGGGGCATCTACACAATAAAGCATTGAGGAATGAAATTAAGCTCCAAATATAATAATTAAGTTAACCCCTCACTTAATAGTCATATATGTCAACTATACCTAATGTTTCCATGACTTGGATCGAGTTCAATGTTTTTTTTTATAAGACAGTGAAGACTTATTTTAAAAAAAGCATCCAAAAGGCATAGCCCGAGGGATGAAGTTCAATACTGTAAGACTATTAACTAAGAAATAGAGAAAATTGAAAATAAAATGTCAATACAGATTATAGCTTCTGCTTTAGGATTCTATCAATTACGATTTCCGGATATATTTTATTAAAAAAAACAGTATTAGCCACATCCGTTCTTATACTCAAAATAATTAGTCAAGGTACAAGTAACACTCTTGGAATAATTATAAAGCCTAGTTCCACCAAATAAAGAACCAATGTAGGCACCCCCAGGATTAGTCGGGACGCCGTTCTTGGACACCCAGTGCCAATAAAAAAAAAAAAAAAAAGAACCAGTGTAAGACTTGGAACTTAATGTACTTTTATCATACTCATGCACCTTTACCATAACTCCCCCCACCCAATGTAAGGCATAAAGGGGGATTATGACTAGTAAGCCACGCAAAGGATGCGAATTTAATTCAGTTGCAAGGTGGTGAGAAAATTTTAGTTGCGTGCATTTAGATTGACGTGAAATAACAGAGAAATATTTCTAGATTTTACAAATGTTGACAATTTTTTTTTATAGGTAACTTGTTGACAAATTATTAGTCTGCTGTACTTCAAAACAAATTGATTCACACTAGGCAGCATGTACTTCAATGCAAATGAAGAAATGAAGAAAACCACTAATTGCAAAAGCAACCCAACAAAAGAGAAATGAATGGTGGTAATGGCATCGTGGTGATGAGGTGTTAGCAAACACGGAAACAGTACGAGGTGGATATAACCTATAGACAAAAATATTACCATCACCACACAACTACTAGTCTAATGGATTAGCTATCTAAATCTTCATGGGTATACCAAAATCTGAAAATGGATATGCATAACCTATATTTGACCCTAATCTTGCTGACCATATGTGCTCTAAGTGTCTCAATAACTGACGTATGAGGATAGTTATACTTGCAAAACCTTGACAATGAAATCAATTACCATTGGAACAGGAATATGTATCTCTGTGTATCAATTTAACCACTCAGAAAATTCCAAATCATATTTGGGCCTATACTCAAAATGACTAGTCCATGTTGAGCCTCTTGCCTGCCAGACAATGTGAGATCCTTTTCACCACCCTCCTCCTATACTCAATCTGGGGTATTACAAGCAATTATGACATTGATTACTGGAGTATAGACCATTTTGATGAGATACCTAATTATCAAAATCCATTTCGTGCATGTAAGGGTGTTTGGACACGTTGAACAATGATATAACAACGGAAAGGATGACATATGAGTAGATATTTAGTTCCACGAAGAAGCTTTGAAATGCATCATCTATCATCAAATAGCATGTTACAAGAATAACATGTTACAAGCATCTTAAATTATACAGATTGTACTTAATCAAGTAATGTGCAACAAATTGTTCTGCCACACCAAGAAGTCGAAGAAAATGTTCATGACTAGATTGAATCACCAAGCAATAACTAATAACAATATAGAACAAAATTTTAAATTTGGGAACATGACCTCAAGCTGAAAGATGCACTTTTTTCTCTCAGCCACAGATGAACCTATTGGTTACAAACTTTTATTATACAAAATAATACAAACTAGTTAATTTCCTGGCCAAGAAAAGAAAATATGGGATTGCATAGGTCTATCATGCTTCATCAATAATAACATAACCAATCGGAGAGCGAGTAAGATTTCAAAGGCATACACCTACTCCTTAATATTTAACCGCTAATTATAGAGACATTCAAGGAAAGGCATTATATTCGAATTCTGCTGTAGCCTATTTGATTTTATCCTAGCAGAGTATCTTGGCATCAGTCAAGGCAGAAAGGGGCAGCTATAATTTTTTATTATTATTATTATACCCATAGAAAGAGGCAGCTACTGAATTAGATTTCAGAAGTCTCATATGAGAGATTATACCTTAACAAATTTCATCCCAGATCCTGTTACATCTAAAGATCTCATTAGAAGGGGTACAAGAAAGAGATGTCATTGTTTAACATTCAATCCAGTCAGATGCTAAATGATTTGACAGATCCGTTCATCACAGCACCATTTCTACATTACATACCAACTGCAGCAAGAACCTAACACCTTCACTGAGTAGAATTATACGTGCCTCCAGCATCCCTAACCTTCATTCTTCACTCTATTCTAGTCTAGATTCTCTAGTATCTAAAGCATGAATAAGACCCTGATGGCATGTAGAATGATAAACTAGGATAGCATGAAGCTACTAGAATACTATCAACAATCCCCAAGAAGAAAATCTCAGTGTTTGCAAATCAAGAGTCATTCTTATTGACATGCTATACTCATGCAGGTCAGTGAATGATGCTTAAAAGGTGAAAGACTAGCATTAAAAAACCAATCCAACTCTCCTAAAGTGGAACCAATATTGGTCCCATTGCTCTGGCTTTGGAATGACCCAAAAAATACACACATACATAGTACGTGTGTGTGTGTGTGTTTGTGAACGCTAAGCAATACACCACTTTATTAAAGGATGACTCACAATTATATCTCCAGACCTCCTATTGTATTATACTGGGCTAGGCCTATTCTTTGAGCAATAAAGTTTTTTTACTTATAAAAAAATATATATATCTCCAGACCAGAAAGACAAAACTAAATTGAATTTGCGGGGAGTCCAATAAAATCCACTTGCAGACTACTACCTTTCACTCCGAAAAGAAAATAAAATGAAATAAAACCTCGCTAGAATATACCTCGCAAAGGCATGGGCTCCATTTGGTTCTCAAAATAAACAACTTAAGAGTTAAAAATCTCTAATTCTTTTAAAGAACAAAACAAAAAAGGTTAGGTTTAAATGCCAAAATTATCCAGATAACACCTTAATTTCCCCCTAATTGTACTCACATGTGAATGAATTACCGAGAATTGAAATTTTAAAATTCTACATCCTGAGCCTATAAATAATAGTAAGAAAAATAAAAGAAGGGTGAAAGGAAAGGGGAAGGTGGAGGAGAACGGACCAATTACGACCGAGGACCTCCTCGGCGCGGTATCCGGTGAGCATCTCGAAGACGGTGTTGACGTAGATGATGGGGTGGTCGGGGTCGAGGGCGTCAGTGACAACGAAGCCACAAGGCGCCGTTTGGATAAGGTTTCCAACGGGAAAGGGAAGCGGTCCTCCATCGTTGAGAGCGAAGCCCTCGTCCTCGTCGCCGCTGAGATCCGAATTGCTACTATCCCACTCCATCCCCTTCAACCCATAAATGAAATTACCCCAAGACAAGCTCCAAACAAATTCACTTGGATTACCCAAACAGAACTCAAGACTCTCTCACACTCTCTCACGGTCCGCTGGGTGTGTATCATGGGGAACGGAGCACAGAGAAAATGAATGGTGGACAGCGTTTGGTTGGGCGATTTGGCTAAGGAAGAAAGGTCTGTGTTTTTGTACCGTGTGACAGAGAAGAAGTTGGGGGTTCGGGTTTGGCAGTGTTTTTTAGCGTACCGCCTTGATTACTATGTTGGAAAAAAATCTGGGAGACTCCGAGTTGGGTTCGGCTTTGGCTTGGCTTCGGATTTTGGCTTTGGATCGTGGGTTAGGGTTTGGGTTGCGTACGGGTTTTTCTCTCGTTTGACGATGTGGGAGAATGGGGGACTCTTCGCTTCGGAATCACGCGATCCGGTGCTGGCTGTGTCTTGGACTGGGCTCAACTCGCTACCGCCTTATTGCTCTGCCTCTTTGTAGCTTTGTCCCGTGTCTTCATGTGCTACGCACGTGGGATCTAATTTGTCTTATAATTAAAATGAAGATGTAATATATAGCATTTCCTCTTTTAATTTTTTTCCTATCCACAATCTTTAAATTTATTTTTTTTTAATTACGATATTTTATAATTAGAGAAATATAAAATTTTTTATTTTAAATTTTGTTATTTTTAATTATAACTATGATATAACGCATTTTACGTGGTTTGGATTTGAATCCGTAAAATTTTTATCTGAATAAGATATAGGGAATGAAATAAATATATGTTTGTCTCCCTCTTTGTGCTCAAACATTATTTTTATTAAGATAGTCATTTAAAAATGTATTGCATTAATAATTCAATTTAATACGAATAACAATACTTTTATTTTTAAAAATAATTTTTTTCTAATAATTAATAAAAAAATATCGCACGAGTAGGGGTGAAAATACTTGAAAATATCCTTTTTCATACCATCAATAATTATGGGATCTAGTTGCCCTTAATTCAACTAGAGACCATCAAGTGCAACTAGGGGTGAAAACTGACCCCTTCGTTTCGGTTTTTGGATAAAACCGGCGCCGACCGAAGCTTACTTTTTGGGAGAGAAAACCGGCCGAAACCGTTGCCTCATTTCTCTGGCGGTTCACGGTCGGTTCTCGGACCGACGTTCGTCTGAGAGAGTAGAGAGAGAGTGTTGCAAAGGAGAGAGAGAGAGGGGATGAGAACTGGGAAGGAGTCGAGGCGAGGAAGAAGACTCGTGAAGGAGATGAAGTTATTTCGAAACGACGCCGTTTGGTTAAACGGCGTCGTTCTACTTAATTTTTTTTCTTCATATGTTATAAATTAAATGACGCCGTTTGGTTTAATACCAAGCGGCGTCGTTTTAGTTGTGTTTTAAACACAACTAACGGCTTAAAACGACGCCGTTCTACTTAAACTTAAATAGAACGGCGTCGTTTTAAATACAAAATATATTTTTAAAAAAAAACAGTTTTTTTAGTCGGCCGGTTCATCGGTTTTTCCTTGGTTCAAACCGGGACCGAACCGGTAGAAGTCTGTTTTGTTATATTTTCACCACAGGCCGACCTGTTCACTGTCGGTTTCGGCCGGTTTTGAGCTCCGGCGGCCGGTTCCGGTCGGTCCCGGTCGGTTTTCCGGTTTCATGTACAGCCCTAAGTGCAACATCTCATGGGCGCTGCCGTACATGGTTTTAGCAGAAGTGGAAATGCCCTGTTCAATCCCTTTGGTGCTCCACATATTTTGGGTACACAGTATTATGGGTGAAAACCAACACCTTCGGTGCAGTTTTTGGACAAGACCGACGAGAGAAAATATGGATGAGCAACTGGCCGTAACCAGTTGATGGAGAGGAGAAAACCGACTGTATCGACTCCGGTGGTTCACGATCAGTTTCTCGATTTGAACTAGCGGCAATGGTGGTTTAGGAGAGTTGTAGAGAGAAAGAGAATGGAAATCGATCAGAGAAGAATAACAGAGGTTGAAGACAATATAATATCAAAACGAATCAAATGGCGTCATTCCACTCTATTTTTCATATGTTAAGAATAAAACGACGCCGTTTGTCATTTCATATATAAGACTGAAACATAATATACCATTGGCCAGTTCGGCAGTTTGACAGTGGTTCAAACGAGGACCGAACCAACCAACTTCGATTTGAGCAAATAACCGCCACACGCCGATCGGTTTTTCACCAATTCCAGTCGGTTTCTGACGCGGCTGGTCGGTTCACGTCGATGGCAGCTGGTTTCGTCGGTTTCTGTTCAGCCCTATAGAGTATGTAGGGATTTAAATCACTTAAAAATTTAAAACTATTAAATATAATATAAATAATTAAGTTTATCATTTTAAATTTTTAAAAGAAGAGATCATTTAATATAATATCATAATATAATATAAAAAATCTAAACCCACCAAAATTGTTATTCTCAACAAATATAGGATAATTATGACGATAATAAATATTTTTATTTTTCAAACTTTTTTGTGCCCGTAAGCAATAACATGTCTTTCTATTGTGTTAATCTCGTGTTTCATAGGCCTTTGAGCCAGGTTCTAACAATTCAAATTTTCAGAACTAGGCCAGGGAAATTAGAGAAGAATGCAACTGGGACGAAGAATGTGACTTTGGGGTCAAGGAGTCTCTAATACCAAAGTTAATATTGTATTTTGGAAGTTTATAAATAATGAAAGAGTTTAGGAATCAGAGAGAATTTATCGTACTTGGGAGTTGCTATTTATACCAGGAGTCAATGGGGGACAGATCGTGTTCCCTCCATAGAGTCCGTATCCTTTTACTATTCCTTTTGTCAGTCATTTAACGCGACGTGTCTCTACGCCGGTGTCATTGATGTGGTGTGTAGCTTGGTAGTGGTGCTAGTAATGCATCGTGGTTTCTCGATTTAGACCACCGTTGGGTTGGATCCGCACTCCTCTGCAGGAGGGGTAGAGTAGTCATTGACGTGACTCATCCATTTGAATCCTACGAGAATGTAAGTTTTTTGCACAATTTGCAACTGGACCTGCTCTCGCCTATTACGCTTATGAGAAAGGTAAATCTTTGTCTTTGGATAGCCAATGACTGGCCTGCACTCCACCACGGGAGGAATAAAGCAGCTTTACACTCATCCCTTTGGTACCCCGCGGGGAGGTAAGTTCAAATAGCAATATAGTTGATCCGCTCTTCATCGCCATAAGGATCGGGCTAAGTTGTTCAAGCTGTCGGGGGCAGGACCCGCTCTCCATCGCAGGATGAGTTAAGTAGCCTTCAGCCTAACTCTCTCCTTGATCCAACAGGAGGCATGTTGTTCAGGTAGTTTAGGACTAGACCCGCTCTCATCTGTTGACGCTCGCAAGGAAGGTAAGTCTTTGTCTTCAGGCCGTCGAGAGCTGGCCTGCACTTTGCCGTGGGAACGATGAAGCAGCCTCTAGCGTACTCCTCCTTTTGGTACCCAGCAGGAAAGGTAACTTTTTCGGACAGCAATGTGGCCAGTCCGCTTTTCGCTACGATGGGGGTTAGGGTAAGTTGTTCAGGTCGCCGGGGGTAAGACCCACTCTCCATCGCGAGAGGGGTAAAGCGGTCTTTGACCTAGCTCTCCCCTTGATCCTTCATGAGGTACGTTGTTCAACCAGTTTGAGACTAGACCCGCTCCCACCTGTTGACATCGCATGGAAGATAGGCATTAATTTAGCGATGATTTTCTCGTTGCAGATCTTCTTGTCGGTGTTTTGTCAATAACGCAAAAGTTTGAAATAGATGTGTTGCATTGTCTTGGAAAATCATGCATTTCATTAAATAGTAAGAATTTACATTATTTAAATAATGCATTACAAAATAAGGGAATATGGAGCTTTTAGCCGGGGAGCTTTTGCCCGTTCTACCTCTGCCTCTAGGACCATGCACCTTCCTGCTTTCCCTTGAGTCCGACAAGACGAGTTGCAAACTAAGGGCTGACAGGACTCTCCAAGTGGTGCATGACTTACTCCCTCATGGAGGTGTCGTCCAGGGTAACCCCATCATCCTTCTACTTCAGTTTCTGGACGTAGCATTCACTCATCAAGACCTGTTCTTCTCGAATTTCTCCCACTCCAAGGGGAGTTAAAAACTTCATCTTGAGATGGTAGGTCGACATGACAGCTCGCAAGCTACCTTCCAATGATGACATTGTAGGACGACAGGATTCTCACTATTAAGAAGTCTACCATAATTAAGGCAGTGTAGGGGGTGCTGCCCGCGAGGGCCGACAGTATGATGGTTCCCATAGGATGGACCATATTCTTAGAGAAGCCTTTCAGCGACATGGGGGCTGGATGCAGCCAGACAACTTCTATTCCCATCCTTGTGAAGGCTTCCTAGAACAGGATATCTGCGAAGCTCCCATTATCAATGAGGATTTTGTGGGTGGTGAACTCGGCGACTAACATGGTCACCACCAGCGCATCATCATAGGGATACAACACCCCTTATTCGTCTGCTTCCCTAAAGGAGATGACTGAAGTAGTCTCGCCCCTTCAATGTTTGGCAGGATGGTATTCCACCAAATGCACATCGTGCTATTGAGCCCGCATGGCGTGTGCATTCTACTTGAGGAGGAAGTGCCCCTGCCTTTGAATCATCCCACTATGGTCCGGATTTCCCCGAGTGGAGGTTTCCCTCGCGGTGGTGAGCAAGGGCAATCTTGTTGTGGTCCTCACGTTGGTGATCGTTACCGAGGGCTTTCCTCCCTTTTTCGTTAGTCGACTCAGTTCGTACTCATTTCCCTCGACCTTTCCCTCATTTCCTGTTCCAGTCTTTGGATAGGAGGATAGCGTTGCCTTATCCATTCCGCATGCTCCTTTCTCTCTTGTTGGGAGAAGCAGTCATCAGTGTTGTGCAAGGTGGACTTATGGTATGTGCAGTAGTGGCTGACAATGCCTCGGTCATGCGCTCCCTTGAGCTGTGATAGATAGGTCTTCAGGCTTTCCTCCTCTCCCTGCTTGATGGTGAAGATGTACGTTACTGGGTATTGCTTTCATTTACTTGACATAAACTAGGTCAAAAATAGTTGAGACAGCTCGCCAAAGCTGTCTACAAAGCAGAGCGCCAAAGAGCCAAACCATACTCGTGTTGGCCCCTTTAGGGTCAGCGGGAACGTCCTGCATGCCACCTCCCTTGGGAAATTATGCAATGTCATGTGAGCTATGAAAGTTTCCAGGTGCTTGAGGGGGCCCATCATTCCATTGTACATCTCCATGGTGGGGACCCTGAACTTTGATGATAAGGGCACAACCACCACCTCCTCCGTGGGTAGACCATTGCTTGTGAGCAGTTGGTCCACCACCGACGATGTGCCCATCTTCCTTGCAATTTCTTCGTATTTTCCTTTGAGATTGCGAAGCTCGTCCTGCATGTTCTTCCTCTCCTCCTCTATGTTTGCTCCAACTCTCGTGTTTTGGGACCCACGTGCTCGCTATCGCTAGGCTTCGCCTTCTCATCTTGCCCTCTTTGTTGAGGCTTTTTAAGCTTCTCATTCTCTTTGCAAAGTGTTTGCACCTCGTCAGTCAACTTCGTCACCTAGTCCTCCATAGCTTTCAACCTTACTTCTATGGCTTGCTCTGTGTCTCTTCTGAGTTGTCCGGAATGTGTTGTCGCAGGCATACGAAGTACATGCAAGATCTATAACGATTCCACAGATGGCTTCACTGTTAACGTCGTGTTTCGTACGTCTTTGAATCAGGTTCTAGCAACTCAGGTATTCAGAACTGGGCATGTGAAAATAGAGAAGAAGACAACTGGCATAAGGTGGCCTTGGGGCCGGGGAGTTTCCGATGCCAAAGTTAGTATCGTCTTTTGGAAGTTTGTAAATAATGAAAGAGTCTAAGGATTAGATAGAGTTTCTCGTACTTGAGAGTTGCTATTTATATCAGGAGTTTGGGGAAACAAATTGTGTCTGCCCCATGGAGTTCGTGTCCTTTTACTATTCATTCTGTCAAAATCATTTAATACGATGTGCCTTTACGACAGTGTCATTGATGTGGTGTGTAACTTGGGTAATGGTGCCATTAATGTGGTGTGGTTCTTCGATTTTTCTTTCCTTGCTGGCATCCTTGGTGGTTCGTCGATGTCTCATTGTCAGTGGATCAAGAGTACCCCTTACTTCTCGCCTGTTATGCAGACAGGTGTTTAAGGGCCAGACGCTGTTTGAGAGGTCTCTAGGACGGCGAATCCCATCCCCCAGCAATACGCACTCTTATAGAGGTTGTGTCCAGAGGAGCCTACGCGTGGGTTGAACCAAAGAATCTATTCGTTCTGGGCTAGAACTTCATTTCTCATTCCCTCAGTAGCCTTTCTCAAGCGTGCTAAAATAATTATGGGCTTAATTCAACTGGGGACCAGTGCCACATCTCATGGACGCTGTCGTACGTGGTTTTGGCAGAACCACAAATGCCCTGTTCCATTCCTTTGGTGCTCCACATATTTTGGATCCAGGTATGCAAGGATTTAAATCACTTAAAAACTTAAAAAACTATTAGATTT
This sequence comes from Pterocarya stenoptera, assembly GCA_003123785.1. Lineage (NCBI taxonomy): Eukaryota > Viridiplantae > Streptophyta > Magnoliopsida > Fagales > Juglandaceae > Pterocarya > Pterocarya stenoptera. Next base: position 69,083 of record QEOT01005311.1, on the reverse strand, counting down.
AATATAAATAATTAAATTTATCATATTAAATTTTTAAAAGAAGAGATAATTATATATAATATCAGAATATAATATAAAAATTTTAAAAAATCTAAACCCACCAAAATTGTCATTCTCAACAAATATAGGATGAGTATGACGATCGTAAATATTCTTATTTTTCAAACTTTTGTTTTGTTCCCGTAGGCCGTAACATGTCTTTCTGTTGTATTGCAATGAAACATAATGAGTATGGAGTTTATACGAGTTTATATTATTTAATAATTGTATCTATTTTACGTCTCAAGTGCTTTATTTAACGACAGAATGAAGATAAATTTAAACTCAATCTAATTAAATTTGAACTGTATGGCCAAATAGGGTGCCTTGTTTGTGAAACCGACACCATTTACGTTGAAAAGGTCATTAAACTTGTATTTATTACGAAAAATTCTAAATCACTATTTATTTTTATATCTTATAATAATAATTATTTTTTTATAGAGTGTGTAACTATATTTTATAAAATATAAAATGTGAAATCGTAAATAGTGATGGACGTGAAAACATTTTCATTTATTATTATTTGTTGGGGGGACGGGGTTTGGTTTGGTGGTTGGAATCTATTAATTATAGTAGACCGACAAGTGTGTGTGGACAATCGTTTCTTCGATTGTATACTGTACAGTCGACCGACAAGTGATTTTAATGCCCCAGAAATATTGCACAACATCATACCGTTTAGGAATCGACTTTTTTCTAAAAATCTCAGCATTAAATTTTGAGAAGGAAAATGATATATGTCCCGCGACGATCGCCAAATTTTGTTGTTGTTTTTATTTAATAATTAAAGAAGTCTTTTTTAATAATGTACCAATCGAGAGAATTTCTCGCGATAGCTGTGGTTTTGAGAAACACTAATCAGAGTTGAAAGCTCATCCATTGAAAATACTCGGAAGCATTGACATTGGTTTTTTCATATACAAATGTAAAATCATATATTTTGAAAATTATCTTTGTCATTTTAAAAAAATTTTCACATTAAATTATGCATCTTTGAAACAAAATAATAATAGAATATTATTTTTAATTATTATTAATTTTTTTTATAAAATTAAAATTTTAATATATTTTATAATCAGCACCTATTACATAAAATCAGTGAAAAAGAATAGGAGGAGAGAGAATAAATTAATAAAATAGTATTTGTAAAGTGAACAATGCATCTATAAAAAATCAAAGATATAATGACACTGTTTATAAATGTGAAAATATTTATATATGCATAATTCAATGTAGTCGATTTAATGCTCTAGTTATGCAAATATGTGTTTGCATCATATAAATAAAATGATGCCAATACTCTTGGTGTCTTGTTCTACTTATTCATGGAAGAGGAACAAAAGGGGAAAAAAGACAAAAAGAGAGACAAAATAGAAGGATTGTGAAAATTTTGGAATCAAATTATTTTGGATCTTGTTTGAATATTAAGAATATCCTAATATGTATATGGATAATAATGAAATAATTTATAAATTATAATAAAATAATTTGAATTAAGATGTTTTATTAGGTTTTGAAGAATGAGAGAGAAAAAATTAAATAAAAATATTATAAAATTTAAAAATTATTTGAATAGAATTTTTTAATATAATTCTTATCTGTAAATTTAGAAAATTTGTATATGGTTTTGTATTTTATTTTAAGTTTAGTTAAGTTTAAATGATTAGATAATAATTAGATAAAAAATTAAAAATTTGAAATTAAAAAATATTTTGTATTTGATTTATATTTAAAAACGAAAATTTTGAAAATAATTTTTCCAAATACAATGCCATGCCTCTGCAGTTCTGACAGAAACAAAAAGATTTTATAATATCAAATGAGTTGTAAATAATGATAAAAATATAGTGATTAATTTATAAAAAATAATAAATTTAAAATAATAATAAATAATAATGAAGTGGCACGAGAATACCGATCAGAACATATGATACGTTCTGCGCTGTCTGACAGAAACGAAGGTCCAGATGCTCCCAACTGTGCTGGGCTGCTTTTGTCACCTGTGGTCCTGTAGAATAGTCATACAAGAACAGAAGTTACTAGATACCGTTGGGCCTAATTTAAGAAGGTCCTTTAGTCAGCTTCCAAATCAACTCCCCGTCTTTTGCCCCGACTGAGAGAGAAAGAGAGTGAGAGGTTTTAGTGCTGGTGCATGCGGCTTCCCTGACTGAAGAAATAAAGATGGATTCAGTGCTTCGCGGGTCCTTTCCCAAACTTTCTTCAATAGTCGTGGGTATGTGCTTATCTCATTTGAGTTCAGTTCTTGTCAACAGTTAAATTAATTTTTGCATGTCGAATTTATTTTTTTACTTGGACTGTTTTTGGGGGTGTCTGCTGGTCTGGGTCAGTTTTAGATGCTCTGGATTGCTTCGACCATAATATGACTATGGCACGTTTGGATGTTTAAAAGTTGATTATCGTTGTAATTTTTTTAAATTTCTATACAAATATAATAAAATTTTTAAATAATAATAATATTAAAAAAATATTATAAATATATTTTATTTAATTTTTATCTAAAATCCTCTCAGCTCACTTTTGCTGTCGTCTTTCTTTTTTGAGTTCNCTGGATTGCTTCGACCATAATATGACTATGGCACGTTTGGATGTTTAAAAGTTGATTATCGTTGTAATTTTTTTAAATTTCTATACAAATATAATAAAAGTTTTAAATAATAATAATATTAAAAAAATATTATAAATATATTTTATTTAATTTTTATCTAAAATCCTCTCAGCTCACTTTTGCTGTCGTCTTTCTTTTTTGAGTTCTCACACTGTCACACACTCGGTTTGGTTTGCTGAAAACAGAAAAAAGGTTGCTGTGTACGTCTATTTTTGGGTATCTCTGACCTTCCATGAAGAAGTTCGTTCTTTTTTTTGGTTCGTTTTGACTGAGAGGAGGTGAGTATATCCAAAATTTTCCATTTAGGTCTCTCTCTCTCTCTCTACCAGTACACAAAACAAACAAATAAATAAAAAGACTTCACTCTCTTGCCTGTACCATTCTAGCAATATGGGTTTTTTTTCCCGTTTATTATTTTCGCCCACGAGTTTTTTACGATTTTGAGGCCCATTAAGTAAAACTGAAATATTCAAATCAAGAGAATAAAATATTTGTAAGTCTATCATTATTCTTTTTTTTTTTCGCATCTAAGAGCATTAGTATTGGATTATGCATCTACATATTTACATAATATGACCTTAAATTGGATTGCATTAAATTATGAATATCTAAAAATTTGCATAGTTATGAATAATGTTTCTACAAATTTGAAGATGTACTGATTACTCTTCAAATCTTATTTTATTATTTTTTTTTCTCTCCTCTCTCCTCTCTCTCTCTCTCCACCAAAGGAAATAAATCAGAAAAAAAAATTAGGAAAAAAATAAATAATAAAAAAATAAGAATAATTTTTTATNCTCTCTCTACCAGTACACAAAACAAACAAATAAATAAAAAGACTTCACTCTCTTGCCTGTACCATTCTAGCAATATGGGTTTTTTTTCCCGTTTATTATTTTCGCCCACGAGTTTTTTACGATTTTGAGGCCCATTAAGTAAAACTGAAATATTCAAATCAAGAGAATAAAATATTTGTAAGTCTATCATTATTCTTTTTTTTTTTCGCATCTAAGAGCACTAGTATTGGATTATGCATCTACATATTTACATAATATGACCTTAAATTAGATTGCATTAAATTATGAATATCTAAAAATTTGCATAGTTATGAATAATGTTTCTACAAATTTGAAGATGTACTGATTACTCTTCAAATCTTATTTTATTATTATTTTTTCTCTCCTCTCTCCTCTCTCTCTCTCTCCACCAAAGGAAATAAATCAGAAAAAAAAATTAGGAAAAAAATAAATAATAAAAAAATAAGAATAATTTTTTATTATTTGGCTCAAAGATGTATAATTCAATGTGAGAGTTTTTCTTGATATGTAAAATCAATCTCCAAAAGATGTGATTTTGCATATGCATATAGAGAAACCAATGCTAGTGCTCTAAGTGAGAATTTCCGAAAATTATTGCCACTTATAAATTCCTTTTAATTTCAGTGAAAAGTCAAAGGGATGTAAGATGGTATCTAAAAAGTGCCTTTTGGGTAGAAATATGGAGAAGTTGTTTGAATACAACTTATAAAAAAACAAAAAATAGAAGTTGTTTGAATACAAACTTCTTTAGATGTGTTTTGTAATGGCATTTGTGAAAGTGAATTGGTAGATTTAAAAAGTTGGATAACATTTTTATGAGAGGTGTTGTTTTGGTTTTCGTATTTTTTTCATAGCAACCCTGGCATATGATTAGATGAGCTTTCTTTTTCGAGAGTATAAAAAGATATTTGGACTGAAGTTGAAAAGTTTATTTTTTTTTGAAAATTTTTGAAACAAAAAATGGAAACCAAACAAAGCGTTGTATCTGCCTCCTTAATCTACTGGGTATGTTGTAAATAATGCGATGTAATAACTTGCAGGTGCAAGCGACTGGAGGAGTGACAGATTGAAGAAGGTTTGCTCTCCAAGTATGAACACTGATTCCTCAAGAATTTAACTTTTACATCTTTTATTTATTTTACTACTTTGTTCCTTTCGCATATGTAAATGTCCTTGTTTGCTTTTCTGTTTTGCGTTTTTAACTTCTCCAATTCCGATTACACTTTCTTTGGGTAGTCAAAGATTCTCTTAATTGACTAGCATAGCTTATGCTTTTCAGTAAGGGTCTGGAAATTTTGTATCCACAATTGGCGGGATCGTGTTCATTGGTTTTATAAATTATTTATGGTAAACAAGGTGGAGAACCTTGTTAGAAGTAGCTGTTCAAAGAAATTTATAGATATCATTTTGCAAAAATGGACAGAGATGCGTTGAAATTTATGAACCTGAAATTGTCTTGGACTACTGAATGGGCACAGTAATACCCAAATTTTATAACTAAACCCATGTATAAGGAAATTAGACATTGCCATGGATTATTGTCAAGTTCAAAACTTCTCAGCATTATTAAAATACTCCTGTCTCCAAAAGAGAACTCATACGTTTAAGGTCCCAAACATTTCTCGAAAAGGTGCTGGCAACAATTAACTTGGGCTGGAGCACATGATCTTCAAGTTCAAAACTCTATAACCAAACAATTATCGTCCCATGAAATATGTAGAATTGTTTTTCTTTGATAAGAAATAATTCAGCAAAGCCTTGGGGGTGTGTTTTGTAATATATTATCATTAATTTTCTGGCAGGTTTAAGCTGTGTGCTACTTTTAGATTCGTCTTTTGGTCTCTTCCTTTTAGGAATAATTTATAATTATTCTTTTTTCAGTTCCTATCCAGACTGTCTTACCCTTCCATTTATATGTATGTAGGTTCTCATCTAGCCGTCAAACTTTCAAGACATGGAGCATGGAATATCTTGGACAGACACTTAGATATTGGGTCTCAGCAGCAGTTGTTGAAGCATAATATAAGAGGTTTTGAGGAAAGAACTAGCTTTCACAGGGGACGTAATAAAAAATGCCTGGTGAATGCAGCCTCTGGACACCCTCTTGAACCTGAGACTGGAGCTTATCAACCGAAAAACATTTGGGTCACTCTCAAAAATGCATTAGATGCTTTCTACAGGTTTTCACGGCCACACACAGTTATTGGCACAGTTAAGTTTCATATTGATGCATAAATTTAGCTGACTTGTTGTATATTTTTGAATTTCTAGAGAGGTCTAATCTTACTTTTCTGTGAGCAGGCATTAAGCATAATCTCAGTTTCTCTACTTGCAGTCGAGAACCTGTCAGATATATCTCCATTGTTTTTCACTGGGGTATTGGAGGTGATGCGTCAAATATCTTATCAACTTGAATTTTCCATTGGTACATTTTATAATCTTTCTACCTTTGCATTGTTTTTCAGGCTGTGGTCGCTGCCCTATTCATGAATATTTACATTGTCGGTCTAAATCAATTGTCTGACATTGATATAGACAAGGTAGGCATTATGAATAAATCTTACTGAAAGTACTGCTATAACTTAAATGATAAATAAACACAAATTATGCTGCCTAAGGACGGAGAATGGTGATATTGTCTGAGCACTCCATATATCTGTGTGTGTCTTTGTTTGTGTTTACTTGGAAGATATGTGGGCTGTCTAATTGTATTCGTACACTCTGGTGGTTCATTGCAGGTTAACAAGCCATATCTCCCATTAGCATCAGGGGAATATTCAGTTGGAACTGGTGTCATGATTGTGATGTCTTTCTCCATTCTGGTATTAAAATTAGAATTATTGCTCTCAGCAGTTTGGGATAGGTTGCATGGGTGTTGTATTTATATGAGGGAATGAATGTGTATGGTACATAATACATGTGCACAACACTGAACCAGATTAGATTTGATTTAAACTAACATTATGTTACCGTCTCACCTTAGGGGGAGAACCATAGAGGAGTGTCTTTCGACACAGCATCAGAATTCTGCGATGCAACTTAAATTCAAGTTATTCTTATAATTTTAATATAGCTTTATGTCAATCTAGTGATCCACATTAGAATTTTGTTTTCTCCTTTTCATTTTTAAATTAATAACGCAGTTTCCAGTATTTCTATTTTTATGATTTGCTATGCATTTTATCTGTAAGAGATAATCATGAGAGATAAAAGGAGCTCTAATGCTTTCCCTGTCTCTCTATGGTTTCCAGATACATATTTTTTTGGTCTAAATATACAAATCAGTTATTTTGTCCAAAAACTTGTTTTCATCATTTAAGTTATGGTTTATAGGTCTCTTTATTTTGATACTGGCTAAGGAACCCTTTATAAAATGATTTGTTTAATTGGAAAGTCAAGTTGTCTGTTGAATAAAAGAGAACTTGGACTTGAATAATCAACGCTATTAAGGTATGCTTATTAGGATTAGTGCATCATTTGTCGATGAAACAAAGCTGCTTGTTAACAAAATCAAATAAATAGGTTAGATGTCAATATAGTTTCAATCGTAATTTACTTAAAAAAATATAGATTTTCAATTGTAATGCACTATTTTCTGGAATGCTCTATACTCTCTTTTCTTTTCAATTTTAATTGGTAAAAACTAAAAATTCCATGAGTCTTTTGATTATTAAATTATTCAGCACAAATTTTCCATGATTTTGAAAATTTGAGCATTGATCCCGATTCTTGACTGAATGTTTTTTCTTTCTTTCCCTTTTGTCAGAGTTTTTGGCTTGGATGGATTGTTGGTTCATGGCCATTGTTTTGGGCACTCTTCCTCAGTTTCGTACTTGGAACTGCTTATTCAATCAATGTGAGTTGGTTTTGCTCACATGTAAATGCAGAATCCTCATATATGGTGAAATTATGAGTTACTGATGAATAATGTGTATCTAAACTGTTCTTGTACTGAACTGTAGTTCATGTGCTCTACCTATTTGTTCTCTTGCAGTAAATGTAACGCCCCGTATCTGGATGGGTTTCACTTGCCCGGATCAACTTCCGTATCATAATTGTTCTAGTGAATAACTAGCTTCGTTGGAATTTAAAACCTACCTCAACTCATCCCATCTCATCATTACAACTTTTTCAAATTTTCACACAAAATATAATAAACAATTCAACTTTTTCAAATCCCAAAACAATAATAATATTAAAAAATAATATTCTAACAATATTTTATTCTACTATTCACAAGTGACAAACTATTTTAACTCATCTTTGAATCCAAATGAAAGCTAGTGAATAACTAGAGAAAATAGATCAGAGAGTTACAGTACATATATAGACTCTAATTTCTCAATTACACATAAATCTCACTATTTTAAATCAACTACTCCAAATAATTAACTAGGAATATCACAAAGTTTTAATATAAATGTTAGCTTCTCAACATACCATGCCATCAAAACATAAAAATTTACTGGATAAAATTCTCCAATAACCATGGCATCCTTTTGTGCTTAACTAATCTCGTCCATGCTCCTTAATCTTGATCCTCAACTGAAACATTTAAATTATTTGGAAAATATTGTGGAGATAAGGGATTGGTTATCAACACTTTAGTAAGTAGAGAACATGTACTAGGATGTAAATATGAGCATTTACAGAATTCAGAATGCAGAATAAAACATTTTTAGTTTTAGAATGCAGAACCAAAACATATCATCAAAAATATCAAAACGATAGTTTGAAATATTCATAGTCAAAAATCATTTGGTATAGCATAACTGAGCATCATCATCAGAACATAATTCAATGTTTAACCCTAGTGGTAGGGTTGTGCAAACCCTAGCGGCTAACTGAGGAGAAACAGAATGTGAAGTATTTTCTTATTATTCTTGGAGATCTAAGTGTGCACACAGGAAAGACCATGTAGAAAACCACTTTGCTTGCAAAGTGGGTACACCATAAACAGAAAAGTTGGTATTAACCAAAACAGATGTCACAATTTTACATCCATGGTAAGGTAAAAACAGAATAGAAACAAAATGTCATGCCAGAGGTTTTCAGGTCACATCATATCATAACAGAGTACAAAACAAATTTAGAACAGAGCAAATTTAGATCATCTTCATATAATCATGCACAAATTTTCATATTCGCTCATTTTGGACAATTTAGAAACAGAATGGCAAAAATAACTTATGTCTACACTAGTCATGACATAAAAATATATATTTTTCTTATTCAAAGTTTATGAGTAATGCTGATAAAATGAGCGAGGTTGTTTTCAAGTTTTCTTTTCATAACAAAACATGTATATTTTTTCATGAAATCAGCCTTAGTTCATTCGTTTTATGCAAAGTCTAGCATACCACTTACTTGGACTTTTTAACTTTTTTTAATTTCTTCACAACAGTGCCAATGGAATATCAATCATCACCTATAAAATGGCATGTAATTTGCATAAATTTCTAATTGAAGACGTATGTTGTAATTAAAACGCTAACTACATTAATTAACCTATATTTCCATAAATCTAAAATCCTTGAAATTCTAAAATATTATTCCTCTCCAAATATTCATAAGATTAGACCCTAAGAATGTTTCCACCTTCAAAATATCATAAAGCTATCAATCCTACTATCAACACTTATTAGACACGAGTAGTTTTGTAATTTAGAAATAATTCACTTGGGTTTCATGTGAGAAAGTTTCATATTAGCCATTTGGTCTATGTTATATCAGAGGGGGAGGGAGAGGGAATGTGGAGAGAGAGAGAGAGAAACTAACATGAGAGAGAGTGGAAGGCCAAAGCTGGGTGAAGGTTGTTCACGGCGGTG
>QEOT01005311.1:0-58821 GCA_003123785.1 Pterocarya stenoptera | reverse complement strand
AAAAAATAAGATTCTAATAATATTTTATTTAACTTTTAACTTTCATCTAAAACCATCACATCTCATCTCACTATCCAAACAGGGCCTTGGTGTTCCACCGAACAAAGCTCCTCTTTAGTGGTTAGATCACTAGCCTGAAAAAGAGGGAAAAGGTTCAGTTCTAGTTGAGTAATATTTAGTGGTTGTATTTGGGAAAGTTAATATGATGGCTTGATATGATATATATTAAAAAGAAAAACTATTCGGAGAAGCCACTGTGAGTTGCATCCAAGTTGCACACATTACGTGTCAAGAGGGGGCACATTTTGAATTTTCGTTCCTCTCCCCCCTTATTTTTTTTCCTCCCTCCCCTTTTCTTTCACTCTCTTCCCCCTTCCTGTTTCTTTCCTTCTTCTCCCCCCTTGATGCGAGACCCCCCACCCACCCCACAAAGCCCCCAACCCCTCTGTTGTGATTTGGAGTTCTCGAGCTGGGCTGCACTATGATTTTGAGTTTCTCCCCTGAAGCCCCGATCTCCTCTGCACTGCCGTTTCGATTGGTGCAATCGAAGCCTTGAGCTTTTTAGGAAAAAGATATTGCAGGTAAAGAGTTTAATTCAAAAGGATAAAAAGAAGATGCTGTGCTTTATACAAAACATATACCCAATAGTTTAATGAGGTAAACAAACACAAAACAAATTGGCGGTAACTTTCAAAAAAAGAAAAATATTTCTTGGGTTGCTCCAAATTCCAAAACACAGGAAGCTGACTATTAGTTTCTTTATTTATTTATTTATTTGGGTGGGTGGGGGTCAAGCTCCATTGTTGGGGACGCGGGTTCGTGCGAGAAGGAGGGTGGGTTTCGCCGGATTCCAAACTGGTTTGCTCTGTTCAACGAGCTGGCCGAGATTGGAGGCATTGGCCAGATGGAGGAGCACCGCTTGGTGGCATTGAAGTGAGAGATGGCGTCGCCGGGAGGTATTGGGTTGAGGAACCGTAATGTTATCGTGAGGGAGGAGGGGTCTTTCGCGGCTGGAATTCGAATGGAGATAAAAGGCAAAATTGATTTTCAAATTGGATCAAAACGGCACGTTTTGATTTATTAAAAAAAAAAAAACAACAAGAAGAAGAAGAGCCACGTAGTGTGTGCAATGAGTGCACTGCTACAGTTGCTTCTATGTAGCAAACCTCTTATAAAAAAAGTTCTTCTTCTGTGATGATGATCTTTTACTCTCTCTTCCCTCTCTCCTTTTTTCCCCAATCTGTTCAATTAGTAGTTGCATGTTGGAAAATTGATATTGATTGTTATTCTGACTTGTTCTTGGCATACCTTCTACTGTTTTAGTTGCCTCTATTGAGATGGAAGAAGTTTGCAGTGGTTGCTGCAATGTGCATCCTGGTTGTGCGGGCAGTGATTGTTCAACTTGCATTTTTTCTACACATGCAGGTTTGTTGATTGTTCTTGGAGGTTATAATTTTCACTGTTCTATTCGCGATATACTTAATTCATCATTCAAACGGTAATCTGAAGACATAGTATAAGTTCAGTTCTATGGCAAGGGTGTCGGGGCCAAAAGAATGGTTACTGACACTACGTGTCAAGGTGCAAAAATTGGTAAACTTGGATCGTCTGTTCTTTGTTGTTTGTTGCATTTCCAGTACTTGGTTACTAATGTATGTTACAATTTTCAGACCCATGTGTTCAAAAGACCCGCTGTCTTCTCAGGGCCACTGATGTTTGCAACTGCATTCATGAGCTTTTTTTCAGTTGTTATAGCATTATTTAAGGTAACAGCTAATTTCCTTTTTTAAAAATGGACTCGTAGAAATATAGTTTAATTAGATTCTGAGTTATTTACTTATTTAATACAATATATTCAATTCTTTTGGAGTTGAAATGTCACATTCAATTTTAACCTTTTCTGGATTTTGTGTAGGATATACCTGATATTGATGGAGATAAGATATATGGCATCCGCTCTTTTTCAGTACGTTTGGGTCAAAAGCGGGTTAGTTTTTTATACGAACTTGATCCTTCAGTGCAAGATCTTGTAAAGGCTTATAAGTGTTGTTTTTTATATTGTTTGGTTGTGCTTGATTGACATTGGCCAGGTATTTTGGATTTGTATTGCACTCCTTGAAATGGCTTATGGTGTTGCCCTTTTAATGGGAGTAGCATCTTGCAGCTTTTGGAGTAAACTCGTCACGGTAATTTGTTCAGTTTCTCAACTACTTTTTTTGGTAATTTTCTTAGTCAGTAGAAGGCATGGAGGACAAGCACAACCCTCATTCCTCGTGTTATTGCATTGCTTGGTTTCTCCCCACTCTTCTACTTTAAAAGATAAAAGGGGTAAATAATTAGAAAACGGTTAAAACTGTAGTAGCTCATGGAAGTTGCATTGTTGCTGAAAAGACTAATGGTGATAAATATGCTTGTGTACTGTATTGGTATTATATGATAGTAGGTTTTTGCTTTTGCCGTCATTCTTGTTAACCCATGGTAACATACAACCACTTTAATTCCCTTGGTTACTAGCCAAGAGTACTAGGTACGGTTTATCTCATAATAGCTCAAACATTAAACAAGCACAGCTGCTTGGCTTGAAGTTCTGACTCGAAGTTGTAGGAAATATGCAGACAATTAAAAGCATTATCAAAAACTATTACTTCAGCTTGGATTAGTTTCACCTTTAGGGGGTGGGATAGCTTTCTCAATTCTTTAGCATTAGTTTTACATGGAGAGTGACAGAAAATACTAAAATATTCAAGTGATACTTCAAAAACCTGAGGGTTCAATGGATTTTTAGAGAATCTTGTATGGAATATTGAGTTAATGGTTTATTCGATATAAGTGACCGTACTTTATGCTAACTTTTAGAGATGTTGTTGTTATCTCTCTTTGCATTGGTTTAGGTTTTGGGACATGCGATATTGGCTTCAACACTATGGAATCGTGCCAAATCTGTTGATCTGAGCAGCAAAGCTGCAATCACATCTTTTTACATGTTTATTTGGAAGGTAACATAGGCTATGCTTCATATTGTCATAGATTCAGCCTCTTTTATTCTGTTTTCACATGGCCCTTTATATGTAGACTATATAAATAAAATGTTTTAATTGGATTTAATTCGGAATTATCACATGAAGAAATGTCACTTAAACACAACTTTGGGACAGTGTTGTCCATCAATGCCTTACTTTTCAATCATGAAACCAGAATAGGGCTGGCAAAGTCTGACAAAATTACTGGAACCTGCTCGAGGTAATTGAATGAATTTGGTTCCTAGTTATGTAAGAACTAACTCCTACCTGCCTACCCGTTGATTTTCTCAACTGAGTGCAAAATATTCCTATGTTTTAGTTATACAAATCACTTCGACATTTGGCTAGAAGTAAATTTCATAAATATGAACTGTTGGTGGACTAATGTTGAGCTGAGCTGGAACCCTGCTAGAACATAACCTGTTGCCAACACTATCTAGACCATGGTCCATTGGTCCCGGTCACATATGTTTGATATCGGTTATTAATGTACCTTTGAAGCTTTTCAATATCTCTGTTACTTCCTAGATATTAGACTCATACCGGTATGTTTTCTGTTTACTAGTCCGATATCGTGTTTCCTTTTGCAGCTCTTCTATGCGGAGTATTTACTCATACCACTTGTTCGGTGAGGATGCGTAACATTTTCGATAACAGGGTTGATTGGTGAAATGATTTACGCGTTCGAAGTTGTATGCAATGTATAATTACCTCCCCCTCCCCTGTGAACTCAAATCTGTATAAGGGAATCTTGTGTTCAAGGATTTGTAAAATGCATTTGGAAACTCAATCGCCATTCTGCAAGCACTGTATCTATTAGTTTTGTGAAACCAGCATTGCCCTTTTCGAGCTTCAACTTTTGCCACATTGGGGTTACTTCCTTGGTGGAAACAGTTAGGGGATCCTACCCATCTTACAACAAGATTATAGCTTCACTTTTGAACATGCATCTACAATATCTTAACTCTACTCTAATAGAGAGTACAAAATGTTCCCCAGATCATTTAAAAGGCCATGATGCATAAATGACTTGTTTAGAAAACAAACTCATGCTCTCTTTTTCAACATATTTCTCAGTCCAGTAGTGTATTGGTGGAGTTCTAAATGGTTGATATGCGGATATTCTCGCATGAATTCGTTCATATAAGCTTCTCTTGATGAATGAATGAATGAATGACATTTTCCTTCAAAAAAAACATATTTCTCTTGCCAAATACTTGTGTTGGCTGTGAAGGAAAGTTGATTCAAAATCTACGCCGTCGCTTCTTATGTTTTGGAGCCCAAATCGGTGACCACCAAATCCGTGGAATTATGATCTAGAAACAAACGTATTTTTTTGAGTTGGAATTAAATAATTTTATAGGTCAAGATTTATTTAAAATATATAACATATTAAATATAATGAAATTTAAAGTGTAAAATAACATTTTTCTAAAACGTATATGATGTCTACGAGCTACATAAAAATAATAGTAATCAAACAGTATTATAAACATAATTAAATCAAGCAAACATTGTTATAAAAATAACAAGTACAAAATACCAACTTTCTTTGCAGTAGCGCCCAAGTAACCGGAGACTCACCATTTTAAACATAATTAAGTCAAGCAAACATTATTATAATAATAACAAGTATGAAGTTACCGGAGACTTGCTAAAAATAAAAAAAAGTAACCGGAGACTCCGAATGATGACATGGGGAGATAGTAACCGTCGATGTGTTCTACCCAAGAAATGAAAAGCCAGTCCAAACCTGCTTCGGCTCCACGCTAAAACCCTACTCACCTTTTTTTTTGATAAGAAAACCCTACTCACCTTTTACGGTCTCATTATCCCGAGCCCTCAACGCTGCTATCACCAAAACCTTCTCTCTCTCTATTTCTCTCGCTCGACGCTGAGCCGCCTCAATTCTGTCGCAGGCAAAGATCTCTCTCTCTCTCTCTCTCTCTCTCTCTCTCTCTCTCTCTATGCAATCACTATCGCTTCCTTAATATTCGTCATTTCCCCCTGCTTGGTTCCCGAGAAAACTCGATCGAAAAAGATCTTTTTGGGTTTTTTTTTTTAATCATAATGTGTTTTAATTTTTCTTTTACGATGTCTACATTTGTAATGTTTGCGGATTCGGACGCAGAGATTTGGTCGGTCTAAGACCTGTGAGAATGGAGGGCTCAGTAGATGAAAAGGCGAAAGTCCCGGATTCGGCAACGGAATCCGCTTCCGAGCAAACCCTTAGCAAGAAGTAAGTTTACTCAACAAGAAAGCTGTGTGTACTGTTATTGTTAACATTGGCCGTTATGGAAGCATATCGACAACTATGGATACAAGAACTGCTGTCCTTGAATTTAGCTTTTCATTAGTTTTATGAGCCAAAATATAGTACTTGTAGGATATCATTACGATAATAAGTAGGATAAGTTAAGGAAGACTTGGACTTACTGTTGTGGAGCAGTGGAGCTGATTAATTGGCACACCAGCTGTAAAATAAAAGTATTCCGTTCTGTTTTTATTTTTTCGGTTCTTATTTTGGGGAATTTCACAGTGCTCGCAAGAAGGAGTTGAAGAATAAGCAGAAGGAAGAGGAAAGGAGGCAGAAGGAGGAGGAGAAGGCAAAACAGGTACTTGCATTCGTGGAATGTTAATTTTCTGTCTAATTCATGAGAATCCTAGAGATGGGTTTGATGATTGGGTTGTTTTCTTCTTTGATGAATTCCTGTGATTGTTCACATTTGTAGTATTTTCTTTTTCTTTTTCATATATATAGGAATCTTAATTCAGACTTCTTGTTGAGTATTAAAATTCTATTCGAGTATATTGGCGAAAAATATTGATCATTTATAGTGTTTCACAATTTTGATTAGACATCAGAAATGATGAGTAGAGGAATGGTGTGAACTGAATTTTGTATGACATTATTTTTTCTGGCAATGAAAGGAAGAGTAAAGAAAAGTATATTTAAAATGTCTTCTCTTTGGTAATGACATTCTTTTCTTCAAATGTATGATTGCTTCCTTTCACATCTTACACAATGCATCAATTTTTTTTTATAACCACACGGTTGTTCGGACCAGCTTGTGTGCACCTCAACTAATCCCATGGGCCCTGAAGTTAACGACCAGGTAAACCTCCAGTGGCCCTAAGGAGACTCGAACTGGTGATCATTGGGGGAGCAAACCTAAGGCCGGACCAGCTGAGCTACCCCTCAGGGTTAACAATGCATCAATTTTAGATAGAATTTAAGTGGATTTTGTTACTTTTTACCTCTCTTCTATTTTCATTAGATATCCAAACGTGAGAATCGATTAAAATTTACCCTCTTCACTTTTTTGCTTTTTGCTCCTCCCAATAAAAACCCACTCTTGTTTTTGACGTAAGGTTATTGGAAATATTTAGACCAACTAAGTTGGGGATTAGGGTTTAGTTCTTCTTGTAATGTGATTGAGTTGCTAGATTTGATAAAAAGTAGGAGCTAGACTTGTAAACTAAAAGAGGTTTTTTGGAAACAATTTGGTGAAAAGAGTATGCCACATGGATTATAGTTTTTTTTTGGATGGGGAGGCCACATGGATTATAGTTACATTGGGTACTTGTTAATCTTATATATTGGTTTATTACAAATCTCCCCTTGAAAACTATATGATTAAACTTATAATGAGTTGGGACATCTTGGAACATTTGAAATATTGATATTTGTTTTTTTCCCCCAAAATTTTGTAGTTATTTGCTAGTATGGATGGGAACAATTTCGGAATTTCTTTTTTTGATTGGCACCGGGTGTCCAAGAACTACGTCCCGACTAATCTTGGGGGTGCATAGGCCCTCGGCAAGGAGTTTCCTGCAAATCACCTCGAGTAATTCAAGGAAAAAATCCCCCAGTCTGATAGCCCCTAGAGAATGTTTGCACCCAAGGGGATTTGAACCTTAGACATGGGGGGAGCATACCCCAAGCCCAAGGCCTTTACCACTCGAGCCAATCCCTAGGGGTTTTGGAAAATTTTAAGTAATAGGTATTGTTTATTGGATTCCTCATTTTGATGGAAAAAATTTTTAAATTTTTGTTGCGGTGGAATGTATTGGTCTACATTGATCATCATGTTTGGAATTGGATGTGGCTCGGTGCTATTGCCTTTTAAAAAAAATAAGTAATTGAAAATTTATTGGAGAGTGCTAGGCACGCCCAAGTACACAGGTTGCATACAATTGAAACACTTAATTAGGAACAGAACAGCATGTTGTTGCTTGTTATCTAAGATAATAATCTTAATCTCAAGGTCATACAGAATAAATTTGCATTGAACATACAGGCTGCTGCTGTGGCGGATTCCAAGGGTAAGAAATCTGCAGCTGCTGATGATGAAGATATGGACCCTACGGTATAAGTCCATTCTTGTCCTGTATTTGTTCGTATTTTTCCCATAAATTTATTCATTCTATCATCAAGCTCTAGTTTTTATTCTTCCTTGTTCTTCCTGCAGCAATACTTCGAGAATCGGTTGAAACATCTTGCAGCTCAGAGAGCTGCTGGTGTGGAAACATATCCTCATAAATTCCACGTTTCAATGTCCATCCTTGAATATGGAGAGAAATATGGAGTGCTGAATAATGGGGATCATCTCGAGGATGTTTCAGTAAATTTGGCTGGTATTGAAATCAGGGACTTATTTTTAGTTGGTCTATTGTCTCTTGCTGCGATGTGCATTATGGTGATTCCTTTGTTGTCTATCTTATGCAAGGGCGCATCATGAGTAAAAGGTCTTCCTCTTCAAAGCTTTATTTTTACGACCTACATTGTGGTGTTGCTAAAGTCCAAGTTATGGCTGATGCTAGGTATCTTATCATGCTCGTCTCTGTCTCCCTCCCTCTCTATAAATATTTCTTTCTTCATTAGTTTTTTTTGTGTGTGCTTATGATCATCATTGTTGTTTTCTTTTTAATGCAACTTCTATGTCAAATTATCTTTCTTTTAATTGAAGGTGGAAAATGGTTTCCATTTCATAAAGCACAAACCATTTCCCCTGCTGAGAGTTATTTTTTACTCTTGAACTGAAAATCTTTTTTTGTTGACCAACGTTTTTGGCCAGCACCAAACATCTGAAAATGCAGGAAATGTTTTCCAAAAAACTATTTTACTTCGAATCAAACATGGGCCTAATGTTTGTCATGATGGTTTCCTTACCCCTTTTTCTTTCTACCTTGACATGAGGGTTAACAGGTTATTCATTCATGATGCAGCAAGTCAGACTTCAATGAAGCAGCATTTTCTATTTTCCATTCTAATGTAAAGCGTGGGGACATCGTTGGTGTTGTCGGTTTCCCAGGTTTGTGGTGCTACCACTGTAAACTTTCAACATGTTTATGCATGTATATGTATATATATGGAGCCGGGGGCCTGTGCATTCTTGGTATTAGTTGGCACTTTGTTCTGGACACGCGATGCCAATAAAAAAAAGTATATATATGGTCTCAACTTCGGTTTACAGTAAACTCATCAATTCAATCACTTAGGGCTTGTTTGGACACTTGAAGTATCTAAAAAGTCTGTGAATAATAATGAAATGGTCTATGAATAGTAGTAAAATGGTTTGAGTTAAGATGTTTTATTGAGTTTTGGAAAATGAGAGAGAAAAAGTTGAATAAAAATATTATAAAACTAAAAATTGTTTAAATATAATTTTTTAATATAATTTTTGTTTTCAAGTTTGAAAAAATTGTATTGATTTTTGTGTTTTGTTTTGAAGTTTGTAAAAGTTGTAATGATTCGGTAATAATTAGATGAAAAAGTTGAAGATTTGAAGTTGAAAAGTGTTTTGAGTTTGAGTGATGTTTGAGAAGGAAATTGTGAGAAGTTTTGAGAATATCCTATCTCATCTCATTACCCAAACGTACCAATGTTTCTATTGTTTTCTCACTCTTTTGATGTTTGATAATGAAGTAAATATTTTGTTGCACAAAAGGAAAAAACTATGGAAAGGTTAGAGAGAACCCCAAATAAACAAGTTTAAAAAGTGGATGCTTGAATAGTTGCCTCATTTTTATTTTTATTTTTTGCGCTTGTGAACTGATTCAGTTAAACTTAAACTCATAAGCTTAGAATCCTATTTTTAATAGTGTTTTCTTTTGTCTTGTTCTCATTTCAACTTATGCTTTTTTGAGTAAATTTCTATTGATCTAAGAAAGGAATGGTAATTTTCTTTGAGGACTCCATAGCAACTTAGCTTAAGAAATAAGCTTTTCACTATCTCATTGGTAAGAGAGTTGCTAGGTTTTGCTTTACCCAATGAAATGGGGCCAAAGTTTTGAGCTTGGTTGGTTATTCCAACTTTATCCGGATGTGATAAAGATGACTGCATTAAGATAGATTATAATACCGTTATAGCCTTTTTGTGCAAAACCAACTGCAATGGGTCATACATTTACTGAGAGCAACCATTTGAGCTTATTTTGACAGGGGCTTGGTGTAACGCCCCAATGGAAGACTCAAACCATATGACTTATATTCTAAAAGAACTAGTCAATGATACAATTAGAGCCATATTGAAACTTTATAAAGAGAAAAATCTTCTCCTTTCTAAGTAATTTGGGATCCCATACATCACCTACCCTTATCCTTATCATATAGGGCATCACAATCTATCCCCTTAAATTCTCTACGTTCTCGTCGGGCCAATCCATTGTAGGTGGCATGACTCAAGTCCCACATTTCTGGTTGGGATAGACCTTGATACCATTTCTCGATTTGTGTGTCATCCTTGCATAGGGGCAGTGCTAATCTTCTTTGCATCGTTCCAATTTTATTGGATATCCCTGAAATTGTGATACCCCATATGATAAAGATAACGGTAGGTGGCGTATGAGATTCCACATTGCTTGGGAATGAGAAGTTCTTGCTCTTTATAAGGTTCCAATGTGGCTCTAATTGTATCATTGATTGGTCCTTTTGAGTATAGGCCATGTGGTTTGGGCCTTCCATTGGGGCATTACACTTGGTGAAGAGAATCTGATTGATGGATTTAGAGCCATCTATTATTTTTCTTGTGTTTTTGGTCTGACTATTTTGAGAAGTATTTTTTTCCTATTATTTTTTTTGAAGCCCCATGACTTTAGCAACTTTAAGAAAGTGGTCATATGTATAGATATGGACCTGCATATCATGAGGTATTTCCATATATTTGAATGGGGATAATTTTCATGATTTTCTTTTAGCTTCTACTAGCTCCTAGCTTGTATTTAGGTGTTTTCTCTTGTATACATCCTGTGTACTTGTGCTATGCCTATTTACTTGATTCAATAAAATTTCTTATTACTTATTAGAAAAAATATATTTGAATTTCAAGGTGGGTAATTAGGTTTGTGAGTCACTGTTTCTTTAAACCGTAAACACCTTGTTTTGTCTGGTTACATTTTCTTTTTACTGATAAAAAAAATTTACTTTCTAAGATTCTCATTCCTTTCAGGTAAAACCAAAAGGGGGGAGCTAAGTATTTTTCCAAAATCATTTACAGTCTTAGCACCTTGTCTCCATATGTTGCCAAGGCAAAAGGCAAAAGGTGCTTCTGACAATGCGAATTTGAAGGTGAACATAGTTTGATTAACGATTATGGTGCTAGTAAAGTTCAATTCATGACCACTTTTGGTTTTATTACTGCAGAAAACTGAGGTCTGGGTTCCAGGGAGTCCCAGGAATCCTGAAACATATGTTTTGAAAGATCAGGTATTGATTAATATAATAAAATTCTTTTTTACACTGTTTTAAACTGCAATGCTTGAGCATGAAGATCTCTAGTATCAATTAAAATCTTAAAATTCAGTGCAAATGTAGTGCAAATCTTCATGTTTGGGTTTGCTATAATATTCTAGCAGATTCATAGAATTTGATTGCTTTTGCATTTGGATTAGGGATTGTGATGTGGGTTTTTGTTTAAAATTTTAATTTGGGGATTTGTAATATTTTCAGGCATCTAAATCTCAAATTTGAATACCATGAGAGAAGTTGTCGTTATACAAGCTCTATCACTATTATTATTCTCGCACCATAATCATTACTATTTTTACCACTCTATTGGGATGTGTTTTGAGTTTTTTATTTCCTTTACATATGCAAAGAAATCTGAGATTATGCCAACTATTTCACTTGCCGTTTAGAATGTTTCTAAATATTATTTTCCCCTCATTCGGTGCTTAATTCTATTTTATTTTGTGCTAAGGAAACTCGTTATCGCCAACGGTATCTAGATCTGATGTTAAATATGGAGGTTCGGCAGATCTTTAAGACGAGATCTAAGGTCATAAGATATATTCAAAGGTTTCTTGATGATCTTGATTTCTTGGAGGTAAGTTGTTTGTTTGGCTGCACTTAGGACAAAAAAAACTGTTTATCTGGTTGCTCACTTTTTTCTGGTGGTATTTTCATATGTTGCTTTCCTTTACTTTATTTTTTCAACCTTTGATATTTTTTCCCTTAGGTTGAAACACCAATGATGAACATGATTGCTGGTGGAGCAGCTGCCCGTCCATTTGTGACCCACCATAATGAGCTGAACTTGCAGTTGTTTATGCGCATTGCACCTGAGCTCTATCTTAAGGAACTAGTTGTTGGCGGGCTTGACCGTGTCTATGAGATAGGAAAACAATTCAGAAATGAAGGGATTGATTTGACGCATAATCCTGAATTCACAACCTGTGAGTTCTACATGGCTTTTGCTGACTACTATGACTTGATGGAGCTCACGGAGAAAATGCTAAGTGGTAAGGGTGTCAATGGGTGCATGTTGCAAACTAGTGCTTGTTTCTACTTGTAAATTTTATCCTCCAAAAATTTGCAGTTTTCTTCCTGACATAAGAAATTTGTAATAGGGATGGTCAAGGAACTTACTGGTGGATATAAAATTAAATATCATGCAAATGGGCTTGATAAAGATCCAATTGAGATTGACTTCACTCCCCCTTTCAGGTGTGTCAGCTATGCATAACTGTATTACCATAAACCATAAAAATATAAAATTTTGGGGTGATTTGCTGGTTGTGCTGATAAAAAATTTATTTGCTTCTTGTATTGCCTGTTGTAGGAGGATTGACATGATCGACGCATTAGAGAAAATGGCAAACCTCAATATTCCCAAGGACTTGTCCAGCGATGAAGCCAACAAATATCTGAAAGATGCATGCATTAAGCATGAGATCAAATGTTCCCCTCCTGAAACAACATCACGTTTGTTGGACAAAGTAAGTCTTCTCTGTCTAGTTCACCTGTTTATATAATTCTGATGAACGAATCAGGAACTTATGTGGCTTTGTGATCATCCATTATGTATTAAGTAGATGCCATATCTGTGAGGATTTGTGAAATAAACTTCATGTGTAGCTTCGGAATAGCCGTTTCATTAAAGTGAATTCTCTTTAGATGCATCTATCCAATTAATCTTTGATCTATTGGTATATATGAATTATATGAAAGATTTCAAAGCTGCCTAGAGGGCAGGCTAGTCACAACAGAGCAATGAACCAAGTGATGCTATATCAAGGAGCAGAATCAAAGACTTGACTGTGAGCAATGGCTTAGGTTTTTGGTTAGAACAAAAAGTTGGAATCAAGTAGATTGAAGAGAGATCTTCAAGTGTTTGATAGCTGCTGTCAGATGTAATCTTGTTTGTCTGCTGTTGGCTGCTGACGAAATGATTGTGTGGCTTCCACTGATAGGTTGTAGCTGTTTGATAAGTAAGAGTTTTATGGTACTTTTGGGTAGTTAGAAGTGTTGAGAAGTGTTGAGAAGAGTTGTGAATAGTAGTGAAAAAAGTAATAATAAAATATTGAATAGTAGTGAAAAGTAATGAATAGTAGTAAAAAGTAGGTGAAAATTAATAATAAAGTAATAAATAGTAGTGGAGTAATAGCTCGAGGGACCATAATTGACCATGCTGAACAATGCTGATGGCAGGCTGGAAATGGATTATTGTAAGTAATACATGTGATGTTGTCTACAACTTTTTATTACTAAGTTGTTTGATGCTGAATTCCTATTTGGCCTTTTCAATTTGAATATGTTTTCTGATATGATCCAATTTTATTCCTGTTGTAACTTCTCGAGGAAAAAAAAAATGTTCAGTTGTATGCCAGATGGGCTGTGAACCATCAAGGTCTAATAGAATGCCTCTGTTATTTCTCACACACACACACATGAAATGCAACCTCTTATCATGTTATTTCACATGATGACTTGTAAGAGGTTTGAATGTTTCTTAATCAAGGTAGCCCATATTTATTAAGCGATCATAATTTCAAGCATGTTTACTTTAATTTATGATTTGTGCTGCTAGAGTTGTGATATCATTTTTCCATGATTGCAGCTTGTAGGGCACTTCTTAGAGGGGACGTGTGTAAATCCTACTTTCATCATGAACCATCCTGAGATAATGAGTCCTTTGGCGAAGTGGCATAGAGAGAAACCAGGCCTTACTGAACGTTTTGAATTGTTTGTTAACAAGCATGAAGTATGGTTGCTCACCTCCAGATTCTTGTGTTTTTTTTTGTCTATGTAATTCATGCTTCTGCTTTAATTATTCTGTAATTGCCAGCTCTGCAACGCATACACTGAACTGAACGACCCTGTTGTACAACGGCAGCGATTCGCTGAGCAACTCAAGGTATCACACTTTATTTTTTGTATGCAGATGCTTTACCTTTGAATGAGGTCCTTTGGATTCTTTTTTTTTTTTTTTTCGTGAATGATATGTGTGGTTTGAATGCAGGATAGGCAGTCAGGTGATGATGAAGCAATGGCTGTGGATGAAACTTTCTGTACGGCTCTTGAGTATGGTTTGCCTCCAACCGGTGGTTGGGGATTGGGTATTGATCGGCTAGCTATGTGGTTAACTGATTCGCAAAACATTAAGGTTCTTTCTCTTTCTCTACATGTGTGTGAATGCATATTTCCATGCAAGCATGGGTACGCCTATCTGTTTGCATATGTGCAATCAATTTTCTCAGCAGACTCACCATCTCCTTTATGCTAACTGGTAACAGGAGGTTCTTCTGTTCCCGGCCATGAAACCTCAAGATGAACCTTCCGCTAAAGGTAGTTATTCTAAATTTTTCCCATGCATTTTTTCCCATTTATTTTGTGGACAGTTGTATCGGTGAATTTCCAATTTATATAGTTCATTGACTTGTATTTTGTCCACTGTTTAACAATTTGTCTTTGGATGTTCTTTTTGACAATCACAGGGGCTTAGGAAGTTCAAGATTGTGAAACCCAGAAGTTCCTTTTTATTTCATGCGCATCTCCTCAACCCAAATAGAGGACTTCTCATCAATATCTGATCATTATTATTATTTTCCTGCCACAACTAGAACATTTGAGATACTGTCATTTAGTTCGAAAGAGCATTCCATGCTTGTCTATTTTGTTAACAAGGTTTCATTAGATTTCATGCAAATCTGAAGTGCTGTGTTGAATTCAATGAAAGTTCAAGTGAAGTTATTGGAACTGTCTTGACCCTCTCTTTCTCCCATTCACAAGCACTGACATGCACTCATTGTTGGGCGTTGTTGGTGAAAAATACGAAGCTTTACCCAAAGCATCGGCCTCGGTCACAATACACATTGCTTTTAAACCAGCTTAACACCGTATCATGTATTTGTATTCTCCTCCCGTACATTTTCTTTCTCCATTTGATGAAGTATATTTTAGGTTTCTTACTTCCACTAATGGTCGTTTCATTGCTTCAACCTATTTTTAGCTCTATTTTAAAGTTATTATTTTTTGTTTTGTCCTGCGCCAAATGTATATACTAGTGCTGTCAGATTTTCATTCCATTGTCCACAGTAGAAATCGCCTTCAGACCGGTTTTCTCTTCATCTCGTGTTTGTTTTAATTTAATGTAACTGTTGTTTCCTTCCTTTGGGAGTTTAGTTGGATTTATCACCTCTCTTTCAGTATTTTTTTTGCATTGCATTGCAGTAAAAAAGGCCATATAATTTCAAAGACTAGATTCTTTCTATCGTCTCTCAAATCTCATTATTCTTCAAAAAAAAAAGCCATGCCCATATTCCAAGAATCCTCGTTATGAGGAAAAGGGTATAGACCATACCGTCCAAAAAGCATCTGAAGCCCGAAAGGACTGGAAATGCAATCACTTTGCGATACCTTCAAAGGGATGCCAGTTTCTTTAGTGACAATAATTGCCTGTCGTCTTTCATCACTGCCAAAGTGGTCATCTTGGATTTTGGGCCTTTTTTCCATTCAAAGATAGGCTCTTTTTTAAAAGGGACAAGAGCCTAATTTTATTGAATCCCTCATTCGAAGAAAAACCGTGTAAATAAACCGGATACCTAAGTGTTATATATAAACAAAACATCCAAACCCAGATATCAAAATAAATCCAAACCATATTATGAACATCCCAGCTGAACAAAACTATTATTTACTTCGAACATAAGGCAAACCCCATCTATCTTTACGAACCAGTCCTCGAAAACGACCCTGTCCAAAGTTATCTCCAAAAAACTCCACAGAATGCCCCTTGGTTCATTCCTCAGCCAAAAAAGCAACTACATATTCGCTTCTCTAAATACATGTTTCACTCGAACATTAAGAGCTTGCAAGAGCCCTTGAACTTCTTTCAAAAATCCCATAAATATTACTCAAACACAACTACACTCGATTCCGACTCTAACACAATATTACTCAAACACAACTGGCGACATAACAACAAACCATCTAAAAATGCCTTACACTCCGCAACAGTGTTTGTAGCATGTCCATAGTGATGAGAAATTCAATGATAGGCCTTAAAGGTATATTTTCTTCTTGGAGTCACAACAAAGAGGTAGGCAGTGGTAAGATATCATGGACAATTCAATTTGCAAGTGAAAATGTCTTCCCAAGGCTGAAAGCTAAATGGGAATTATGATGATGGTCCAACATGGCAGGCAATTAGACGACATACCACTTGCATTGTCTTGCATGTTTTGAGTTTTATTCAGCATATCATCTGGCATGGTCTTGCCCTATTTTGTGTTCCATGTGCTACCATTCATTCCACAAGCAAGTGTTCCCAATTATCAAATAAAAGTTTACACAGATCTGGCCCCACTTCTTTACTTGATGTAGTCCCTGTCGTAGCGCCTACTGACTGAAATACTAAATGATGCTTCAAAGATTGGAATTGAAATAGAGGCACACCTAGAATGCAATTTGCCTTGGACAAGATCCTTATTGTTCTCCCCCCCCCCCCCCTTCCCCCCAAAAACAAAGGACTATTTTGCCCATGAATATTGTTGTTTTCTCTGCAAAATTAACTATGTAATCTGATGATATTATGTATGTCCAAATTTAAGAAAATTAAAGTGATCAAGTCGAACTCTTTAATTTGTTCCTGATGTTATTTTTATGATCATGCATCTCGTCATTTAAACATTCATATATAAATGAAAAACATACAAGGCATAACAACAGAGTCAACTACCAAAAAGCCATGAATTAAGAGCAAGGAGATCGAGTAGAGTGGCTTGACAAAGGTGTGTCTATGAAGGAAGTTGATTTCATATTCAGTTCCCGGTATGGTTGTCATTAATATTTCACTCTATTTCGTAGGAACGTGGATTTTTTTTCAAAGGGCTCCGATGTGAATCGATCAATATTCAATCCTCTTAATTAATTGTTCTAATATCATGTTGGAATTGATTAACTTGTTTCCACAGCCAAAATAATTTTTCTAATTCAGTTTTAAAAGTTAAAACGAGATTTGAACTCACTTGAGCAGCCTACACACATAGATGCACATTCAAGCTGGACCAAGACTAGCGAACCTAAAAAACGTACCAACTAACAATGACTGTTATAAGTACTCTATATATTTAGCTAGGCAATTAGCATGAGTTGATGCCCACAAGTGGTAACCACATTCTTATGTTTTAATGAGTTAAGCTTGTTTGTCCACCCAACCCCGGCACCTAACCAAACCAAACAATTATTATGAAAAAATAACATCTTAGAAGGACCACATTAATGCAGCTAGCTAGGATCGATCGCTTATCAAACTTTGATCTATATAGGACATGCAGCTCTAAACTTAATGTCCCTTTATAACAATAAATTAGAAGTAAAAATTAGAGTGAAATTAGGTCATTGTTTACGTATAACTTTTTGTAGGACAAATGGGATCGATTAACTTTTCTGCAAGCATGCATGACCCAATATTCAGGCCTATGCTATATAGTTATAAAGTTGAATTAGAATGCTGCATGCATGCATGTTGGAATTCATTTTGTATAGCTTTTCATGAGGATAGATGCATATATGGGTGATTAATTGATTCTCTTCTTTGTCAACCTGTCGTTATCAACGTCGGTTCCATTACCCCATCCATATACATATATATATATATATATGAATAGCATATATAAACGAATAATATTATGGCATGCAAGTTGACATGCATGCTTACTTAGCTAGCTACTTTGTTTAACCTTTTTCGCTTATCTAATAAATCATGTATAGGCACGGAAAAATGGCACGCATACGTAAGGAAGAATCAAATAAGTCATGCGCGCTGGTCTGCAAGGAAAAATGAATGCATGCATATAAAGCTCCTTTTTATAGTACTTTGGCTATGGCTGCATTTTGAAAACGTGAATTCGATCTTATCCCTTAGAAATAAACACGTAAAAATGAGCCTACAGCTAGCACTGATTGATCAAATATTTATCATTGTCACAGAAATTTATTCAGACCTATGTAAATGCTGTCAAATTTACCTTGTTACCCTTAAGAATTAGCCTTTATTTTTTTCCGCCTCATGAGCCAGATCGTTACCTTGTAATTATAACAAAAAGGTAACCTAATTTCCACGCCATCGTCCGTCTTGATAACGTTAGCTTCTCTAATTTGTATTTACTCTGCAAGTTGTTTTCTCACGCCAGCAAAGCACGCACGCATGCAGGGCCTGTTAGAAGACAAAAATATTGTAGTTTCTAAATTACTAATTAATTAAATCAATTCGAGTCTAAGCCCATGAAAAGATAGAAACAACATAAATATTATGTAAACAAATCTAGCTATATATATACATATATATATAAGTCCAAAAATACTTATAATAAAATATCAATCTGTATATATACATGTCATGCGAATATTAAAAACTCATCTTGGTGAATAAGTTGAGAAGAACAAAAAAAAAAAAAAAAAGGAATCTGAGGTCAGTTGTTTGACACACAACAAACATACTGCACGCAGGCACTCTGTAAGTAATTGCATATAATATATATATATAATATATATAAAATATGTATGTATATTATTGGCATCTATTATTGGCATGGGCGAGCAGTCAACGTTAACATTTTTAATTAATCTCACCCACTCTAATTTAACAAAATAGCTAGCCAAATTGGTAATATGGAGATCATCATTTCAGAAAATTTCTACTAATTATTCTGAGTAAACGCTGTCGTAATCGTATGAAAATGACAAATAGATCATGCAATAAACGCACCTTTTGTTGTCATTTGACTGCAAATTAAGATCTACATACGTACATACATATAATACATAGATATATATATATATATATAAACATGATGATAATGGGAATGGGATGTTAAAAAAATATATATATAAGACGTGCCGTGGGGCTAGCTTCAAAATCAATGAAACCTACGTTTGTCATCTGATTGGAAGAATAGGCCGTTTGTCATAAAAAAATATATAAAACGTTTGTCAATGCTTAATTTGTCATTATCCTGCAGCTTTTTTCTTAATCGATCCACGAAACGTTTGTCAGCTGATTGGAAGAAATAGAATAGGCCGGTTTCTCAAAGTTGTAATTTAAAAACAGTAGATGATGAAGCTCTGTCTTTTCAAAGCATCTAAAGCCATTACTTACGTATTAACCATATCTTATATATATATATATACACTCGGACCTAACAAGATTCATGGTCCAACATTTAATTTAATTAATTTCTCTTCAAAAAAAAAAAAACATTTAATTTAATTCCTTTTTTGATAAAGAAAAATAATATTTATAGCTTTAGGTGTGTAAATCCTATGTATTCTCTTTAAAAAATGGTAAATTTGAGATTCACATGAAAAAATTATATTTTTAATGACAGATTCTACTTTTTTTTTCTAAAAAAAAATGCGTAAAACTTGCATATTCTAAAACTTAATATAGTATTTTGCCAACTATATATTTGAGATAAAGGAGCCCTCGAGTTGATACCTAGTGACTGGCCGGATGTCCATTTTGATTAATTAATGTTGTTGGTGTAAGGGATTTTTCCCACTTCACAAGCCCATTGGGCCTCGGCCAGATATCCGACCTTAGGGTCTAAGCTTACTCACGAAGAAATGTATCCGCAAGGAAAAACAAATGGGTGGCTGATGGGACGAAGAAGCCTGACATTTCTCGGCCACACTTCGATCGTGAGGACTTGTACAGGATAGAGCGGGAAAGACGGAGAACCCATGATCCTCTGACATGGGAACATTAACGGACCACCAAAGGTAAAACATGATCAGGGAACCATACCATATTAATAACACCACTACTTAAGCTACATAGCACATTAATGACTTCGTCACAGAGCCACGCTATATTAAAAGACTTTGACAAAATAAACAATACGAAAGACACAGATTCTATAGAGGCAGACATTCTGTCCCCCTCCCAGACTCCCCATATAAATAGCAACTCCCAGGTACGAGAGACTCTCTAATCTTACCATGATCATTATCTTGGCTTGATTAAGCATTTCAATGACAAATATGGAAAGTGTCGGAGACCGGAAAAAAAAAAATATAGTTGAATTAATAAAATCATAAAAGTGATCGATTAAATTTTTTATTTTTAAATTTTTTTATTTAATAATTAAGAAAATAATTATTAGTGAATTGCTTTTTTATTTTAAAAAAATAAAAATGTATAAAAATTATTGAAAGAAAAAAAAAAAGAGTAGGTGTTGGTACATTTTAATTCGATACAAATCCTTGATTTCAGTAGGAGTAAAAAAAAAGAGCGATACTACTCTATTGCTCAGAGTAGCCCGCTGAATGTTACTACTGGGCCGAAATCCTCTTTTTGTTTTTTTTTTATTCATATTTTTTATTAATTTAAAATATTTTTAAAAAATAGAAAAAAAATTATATTAATATACTAATGGTCACTTTCTTAATTATTAAGTAAAAAAAAAATTAATAAAAAATTAAAATATATAAAATGTCAAAATGGAAAAACAAATTAAATAGACAAAATAACATTATTAAAAAAAATAATCTCAAGCAGGGAGACAAGTACTATAACGTTAAAAATCAGATCGGACAGAACGCAAACTCCTTCCCCGTACTACGTACGCGGTGATACTTCTCCATTTTTTTTAGAGAGAGAGAGAGAGAGAATGCTTCTCGAATTTGTTAAAAAAAATAAAACTTTGTTACTTATATTTTCAGTGTGATCCACATACCACATTTGAAACATCCACTTTGGCGCTGAATTATTTTTATTTCTTTTTGTGGGAATTATGACAACAAAATCCTCGACGAAATGAGAATACATTATGGACTTGTGTACACATAGGGATATTTGGGCAACTTAACATACCTGTAACATGAACCGTATGGGTTATTTCTGCAATTTATTTACGCATATATTAATGAGATCAAGTAGCAACAGCTAGCGTATGTGCAAGTGATAGTACTGCATGCGTGCAGCGGCGCTGGTTTTCGATTTTTCATCTAGTTTGATTATATAAAATTAAACTATCTCATTTTATATAATCATTATAATTTTTTTAAATTTCTATACAAAATATAATTCAAAGATTCAACTTTTTCAAATATCAAAACAAAAATAATACTAAGAAATTATACTATAACAATATTTAATTCAATTTTCAATAAAATATCTCATCTAAGTAGCGTAATCAAATGAGACTTAATTTGATATTGTAATTAAGACCCCATTTGGATAGTGAAGTGATATGAGATGAGATAGATTTAGATAAAAGTTGAATAAAATATTATTAGAATATTATTTTTTAATATTATTATTGTTTTGAGATTTAAAAATTAAAAAAAAAATTATAATGATGAAATAGGATGAGATGAAACCGTTTCTGTATCTAAATGAGGCCTAAGATATCTGCAAGCTAGCCGCTAGTAAGTTTGTTAAAGAATTTTGTATCTTTTAACTTTTTATCCAAAATTTTAAGACTAAAGTGAGATAAAAATAAATATATAAAATGAGTTCTATATATTTATAATTATTACAGCAAATGTTTTAGGCAATAGTAATAATAAATATTTCAGGGCGAATTATCTCTCCCATTTTAACGTTAATGTCTAGACAAACTAATTTAAAGAATACTCAAAAAATTATATATTCATTTACTTTCCCATCTTATTAATTCGCCAAAATTAAAATTAAAAATTAAAAATAAATTGCACGTGGCCGAAACGGCGCTCAATTAGCATTACGTACATTTCACGATGGCGCAATAGCTAGCACACCTTGGAGTTTTATATAGAAAAATTATTCTTCTAAGTCGGTTTTCGTGATAGTCTCATATTTTATACTCTATAAAAAATATTTATATATTATATAAAAAACACCTAAACACTTTATGAAAAGTTATAAATGTGGAGCGTGAGATGTGAAGATTGACTAATAATTTGTAGCAAGACTCTTCTATATAAACGTTACTTAATTGTTTGTTTTCTCTATCTTATTTGGTCAAACATAAAAATGCAACGCTCATGTGCATGTAGTCAAAACAAACCAAACCAAACCAGTGTTCAATTTACATGAATTAATTACGTACACTGCACGATGCCGCAGTATCATATATATAGTTATTTTTTCTGCATATATATGAAGTGTACGTACTTACTAGCTAGCTAGCACATTTATAATTGTAATTTACTTTAATCTCTTAATTTATTAAATATTAACTCACATGACTTTTTAACTTTAATATGAGTTTATTACGTCTGATGAGGAGTGAATGCATGCATCAATTTAAATGAGGATGGCAACTGCAAGAACAAAGATGAACATTATTATTAAAAGAGTAGTGCTACTCTATCGCTTATGCCCACTTTGTATGCCGCCTAGCTAATATAAATTGTACTTCTTTTTTTTAAAAATATTTTTTAAACCCGTTTAAATATTTTTAAAAAATTAAAAAAATATAGAAATATATTAATAGTCATTTTCTTAACTATTAAGAAATTTTTTTTAAAAAAAAAAATTAAATACATGAACGGTCAAAATGAGAGGATAAAATTAAAGAGATATATTAACATTATTCTTATTATAAAAAAAAAAAAAAATACTAGCGCATGACGCACGTACATTTGGTCATCTTCCCTGGCCTAGATAGCTGTACCCTAATTGACATTGGCATCTTATAAATGTACGTACATTAGAGAACCATAATTACCAACATGATTAACGTCGTCTTGCACTAAAAATTATCAAACAAATTATATATAGATCGAGGCTGATCCACCCGATACGATTATTCATGAAAAGTAAAGAAATACATGCGCTAGACAGTGTGATCATATTAGATTAATACCGAATGGGCGGAATACATGATATATTTGAAACAATTTTAAAAATAAATTACTTAATAAAGTTATTACTATTAATTAATTATTTCTCGAAGTGCTATATATAAAAGGATCATGAGGCCAGCTCCTAGCCTAGTGCAGGCCCAAAAAAATAGATTATATATATGACATTAATAAATCGATAATAAACTTCTCTAGTTGCAAGTATGGCTTAGTTTAACGTGCTAAAAAATAATTAAATAATATTTATTTTCCTAACTTATTTTTATTAACTAACTTTTCCCCCTAGCTAACGGTGTGCTGGGGGGGCCAGACGCACGTAACGGCGCTGCCTGCTGCTCCTCATGAGAAGACCCGCACGACTCGTCTGGTTTTTTTAAAGCTCTATGAATTACCATATTCCTAGTTTTTACCCCCATGCATGCATCAAATGGAAAACAAATCTGCTAGCTCGTTGAATTTTATAAGACTAGTTAGTGCCACAAATCCTTTTATATATATATATATATAGATAGTTCTGCTCGATCGTATATATGGACTCGTAAGGAATTGGTACTCTTGGCTAAATCGTGTCTCGGATTAATACTTGAACTTGAGTAGTCATATATGAAGCTTTTGGGATCCAAAATTACGTACGGGTCATCCCGATCGACCTAATTCATGATGAGCCCACCTATTACATCTTGGCGTAGGCAAGATGCCTACGATCATTGATAAGCAAAGATTATCTTATAAATTCGTATGCGTGGGTTCCTAGCTAGTAAAGGACCTGAATTAGGTCCTCCTCGTTTTTTCATGAACGAATTTAAGGTCATCATGTCAAACCTTCCTGTCGTAGTACTCGATGTTAACCTTTCCCTCATTAATTTATACCCGTATTTAAAAATAAAAACAAGATCATGAGAAGAAAATTAAACCTTCCCATTAATTTGGTGCGGGCCAGAAATTATATATATATATATATATAATGTTCATACAAACATTTTGCAGTCGATATATATACGCTGTGCCACCCTTTTTTTTTTTATATGATATATATATATATATAATAGATCAAGTCAAATCTTGAGAATTAATATAAATTTAAATGTAATTATTCCAATAACTTTTAGTTTTGTAGTGATCACGTATTTTAAAACCCATCGGATGAGTAACACCAATTTCTGACTTTTTTAAATATTTAATTGGTCAAATAAGCAGACACGAGGCGTGGGCACATGCGCCTCACATCTTACGCAAAGGTTGGATAGAAACAAATTGGACCTGAATAAGCCTATATATTTATTTTATTTCTTTCCAGTGCAGGCAACTTAATGTAAAACCTGGAGAAGTAGGTGAGTTCCATGATCAGGATCATACGTATTGAGAAAGGTGACTCTTTTTTCTGCCCAAATAGAGCGGCCAATCGAGGATCCACACCGAGATGGATAAAAAAAAATGATTGACATAAAAGTCAAGTTCGGACGCTGTAAAACAGCAGCCCAACACATATATAATAGAGAGTGCACCGCTTACCTCTAGCTTTTTACTTTTTAAAATTTTTTTTATTCATTTTTTTTAACATTTTAAAAAAATATAAAAAAATTATTATATTAATAATTACTTTCTTAATTATTAAGTAAAAAAAATTTTAAAAATAAAATATATAAAGTGTCAAAATGAAGAGACAAATAGAGTGAGCAAAGTAAGATTTTTCTACATAATATATCTGCTTATTATTATTTTTTTTTTATGGAAAATATATCTGCAAGTTAACACCGAGATAGATAAAATTAAGGAAGGTGGCTCTACAGGTGGCTGAGAGCTCCCGTTAATGTATTTTGAGTTTTTTTTTTCACATGTATTTTTAACAGTAGTTTTAAATATTTAAAAAAAAAATTACAACATCACTAACAAAATATTTTTTTAATCACTAAGTAAAAATAAATAAAAAATCACAACAAGAGCCTAGCGGTAAGAATAGCATTTTCCTAAAAAAAAAAAAAATGATTGACATAAAAGTCAAACTTTGGAAGCTGAAAAACAGCAGCCCAACACATATAATATATCTGCTTAATTAAATTATTAAGTTACCCTCTTCAAATAATTAATTAACAAATATTTTGATCACTACATGGGAGATCATCTAGTACTCCTCCATATTGAGAACGCTTACTTGATTTGTATACCGTAAAGATGAATATCATTGATGTTGGAATGTGATCATGCTCTCCAAGTCCATGCATTTCGCTAAAAATGTACATTATTATAATAAGAGAACGCGCGCAAGAACATGATCATTTACATGAGATTATGTTAGGACGTCAAATATAAATGGTTAAATATTCTATTTCTTTTCATCGATCGGCTTAAACTTTTGAAAGAAATGGTGATTTCACATCGTGTCATAACAGAATATATTAGCCTTGAGTACTCCACAAGTGGTGATTTCACAAATTATAATATATTGCAAATTATCATGAATTGATCATGTGAAAGGGCAAGAACTTAAAATGCATGAGGTGGTCCCACATTAATTATTGGTACATGATTCATATCATGACATTTTAAGCGGGCAGCCGGGTGATGATCAAGTGTTCAAAAATGGTACTGTTCGAACACCATCTATATGTTGGCAAGATTTTAGGCAGCAGAAGTCTTTTAAACATGGTGTTCCACCTGTTTTATTTGTTATATATTCATGCTTTCATACCACAAGCCTGGCCTCATGTAGTTGTTATATTGGAATCTGTACTCGAGTTGTATAATTTTATCAGCAGCAAGCAAAAATAACAAAAAAATATTTGGGCAAGTTCTTTGATTAACCCACGGGACCCCCCTTATACCCAAAAACATTAATAGAAAAGGTTTCAAGGAAAAAAAAAAATCAAATTATTGGGAAGGACAGCAGTTTTGCTCTAGTAGTACTTGCCGGAATGAAAAATAAAGAAATCATAAGGGAAATAAAGAAAGCGAAGGTACTAATGATTAACAGGCATGCAATAACATGCTAATATTTGATTGCCAAAATGATTTTCTATTAATGTAGGAAAATTTTATATATTATATTCTAAACTTATTTTTATCTGATCATTATGATAATTGATGATAAAATTGTCATCAATCATTAAATTATTTTATTGAAAATTAAGAAATGATATTCTAAGAGTTATGGAAAGATCATATATATAATATTAACAAATTGAGATCAAAGTGTAATAGGAATATAATATATAGTATTGCTGATTCAAAATAACATGGAATTAGAGTCACTATAGCAGAGCCTACTGCCCCCTAAGACTACTGCAATTAAAAATTGTTGAATGAGATTAATTATTGTTGTTGCACATTGCACTAGTATTTATTTTTTAACATTTTCTGCCGCTTATGATGGCGTTCCCTCATGATCAGGTTTAATATGAATTTTTTAATATTCCTACCTGCAATCAAATATCTAATCGAAACAGTGGGAACAATTGAGAGAGGATGGTACGTCCAATTACAGAGGATGAAATTGATGCAGTTTCCAATCACACGAAATTTACACATGTTCTCTGATCTCTCTCTTGAATACTCGTTTTGATACTTAAAATTAATATCTCAGAATCAGAATGTTTGTGAATAATAATAAAATAGTTTGTGAATAGTAATAAAATTATTTGAATTAAAATATTTTATTGAATTTTAGAAAATGAGGGAAAAAAATTGAATAAAAATATTCTAAAGTTTAAAAATTATTTGAATATAATTTTTTGTTTAAAGTTTGAAAAAGTTCTCTTGTTTTTTTTTTTTTTTTTTTTGTGATTTGTTTGGAAGTTTAGAAAAGTTGTATTGAGTTCTGGGTTTGAATAATTATAATTAGATAATAATTAGATGAAAAAATTGAAAAATATTTTATATTTTAGTGATATTTGATAAGGAAATATTTGAGAACATCTAACAATATATTGTTACATAAACAAAGCCGCACTCTCAGGGGTATTGGACTAAGAATACAATGGAGTACTACTCCTAGAGGGCACTTCCTTTAGGTCATGAGTTTTGGATAGTAAGATAAGATAAGATAATTTTAAATGAAAATTGAAAGTTAAATAAAATATTAATAAAATATTATTTTTTAATATTATATTGTTTGAAATTTGAAAAAGTTGAGTTAGTTATTATATTTTGTGTGAAAATTTTAAAAAATTATAATGATAAGATAAGATGAGATAAGATAAGTTTGAGTGATTATTAAATTCAAACCGACCTATTCAGTTAGCTAGTAGTAATAGCATCCCTTGAGCATTTAGGCCGGTAAAGGAATTGTTTTTGCTCAAGTCAATTAATGATAGGTTTTAAAATCAAAAAAAAAAAAAAAAAAAAAAAACAATCCACAAAGCCAAAATGCAAGTTTCTATTCATATCGTGGCTAGTTTTGGAATCAGTCCACAGAATCTCATGATCTTGTTGGAAGAAAAGTTAAAAAAGAAAAGAAATCTCCACTTATCCTCAAATTGATCTAACCTCCTTATTTCTCTGTCAAAGACTAGCGTTGACGGAGAGAATAAAATATTCGATATTTGTTTCAATTATACAATAATATATTACGGTAAAAAAAATATCTGAATCCATGATGTCAATCCCATAAGATCCTCTTTCTCCTTTATTAGCAAGCTAAAATTACCGTAATATAATTACCAATTCAACCGTCGAATTTTCATTGATAGAAATATATTCAATGGTGATGCTACTTATAATCTCCATGGAGTGGTGTGCAAATAAGTTATAAAAAAAATTGTTAAAATGGTAATCTTCTTAATATATATCAATAAATAAATGGGAATTATTTCAACGCCACTAATGTATTGAATATGTTAACAAGGTGGAGATCGCTTTCTACCCAATATATACAACTTTTAGAAAATTCTGGACCCCAACTGCTATGCGCGCGCCTACCTCGGCTCTGCAGATTGCTTCTACCCATAGTAAACATAGCGTGTGATCCGTTGACATTGACCTTGATGTATCCTAGATTCCTAAGTTTTAATAAAAAAATATTTATACAAATTTGAAATATCCCAATTTTGCAAAGGTTTTATTTTTTCAATTAATAGAAATATCTTAATTATAACAAATTTATACACAAGTAAAATTTTAAATTAACGTAATTTGATAAAATTCATTTTATTATAAAATGAATGTAATGGATTATATATATAAAATTAGTTATTTTGTGAATTTCTTTTTATATAAAACAAATACACAATAAATGTGTGTTTAACGTCAATTTCTTTAGTGCATGTTTAGGATTGCGATAAGAAATATAACTTAAATTTTTAGGTTTTATAGTTTATAATTTAAGTAATAAGTTCTATTATTAAAAATTTATTTATTGTTTGATAACTATATATTTAAAATACTTTCAAATATGTTACATTTGTTTGAAACCAAATTAAAAAAATGATTTTTGATGTAGAAATTACGATTATTTGAATTTTTAAAGATTATGATCATATCCTTAAAAGTTGTTGTAATTATTTGAAATTTGTATAGATATTTTCTTCCACTAACAATCTTTTTAAAATTCAAATTAAGTTCTGTATTATTTAAAAAAAAAAGATAATTTTATTCAAACATTCATTTTAACTTATTTAAAATTAAAAATATTTTAATATATAACATTTCAAACAACTTAATTTTTTCATTAAAAAGCTTTTATAACTATTTAAAACTCCTACCGACGGACTTACTGAGAATTTTAACGGCGACTATTAATAAGCCTGGCAAGTTGGAGCTGGTTCTTTCATCTCCCAGGGCGGGCCGCCAGGAGTACGCAATGCTGATGCCTCTATTATTGCTATATATTAAAAAAAAATCGGATTGTTTAGGCTGCGAAGGTGGTGACGACTTTCTAGCTTCTATTATTAAGGGGCCCACCAATTTAAAGTCAAAAGCCCTCATATTAATTAGATCATTATCATATCTTTTTAGTTTTTATCCCATCGTAATACAACAAATTAAACACTTTTTCTGGGGTTTATTTTTTATTTTTTAAAAATTATATAATGTTCAAGTTCAGATATAAAATCCGAACCATGTGCTATTTCACTTGCCATGTTCACACGGGTCCCACCTGATTGATGGCTAATCCGACATTCAAGATGGGAGGATATGCATGCATGATTCCCTCCACCCGGCCATTTCGTACAATACAGTATTATCGTAAAAATTTTTGATCAGCCCAATCATTTTCAAACTTAAATAAATATCCTTTCAATATCAATTTTGTTAAATGTTAGACATGTAATTAATATAGTTCTTTTAGAGAATTTATTTTGAGAGTCATGCTTCTTTTAACATTACTTCAAATGATGTGACAGATATCAATATTTTTATATAAATATAAGATTAGCATGGCTATTTAAGAATTATTTCAATTATTATTTATTATTTCACACTTCATATCTTATAAAAAATATCTATATATCTTATAAAAAATATTTTTACATTTTATAAAAAAAATTATAAGTGTAAAATATAAAAATCAATAGTAATTAATATATAGAATTCTTCTATCCAAAATATCTTAAATATAATTCTCGTTATTTTAAATTAGATTAGATTTCCCTCCATGACATATCACCGTAACATCAAATAGCTTATAAGTTTCTTTTTTAATTATTTGAAAATTTTTATTTATTATTTATATAATAAATATTTAATAAAAAATATATATATAATATGTAAAAATTATACGAATAATAAGGGATTGTGATGATTTTTTCAAATTTAAAATGATAACACCAGGTTCGGAACACCAAAAAAAGTAGTACACGGAACCAGGTGGCACGCGATACCTGCCACGTTGACAACCTGGGACCCCACTTTTGGGGTGTGATAGGGAGAGGTTGGAACCCCAAGGCGCCACCAAACCCATCAGCCAAGATAGGGAAAGAGAGAGAAAGAGAGCAAGAGGTCCACTTGGGCCGGGAGCTAAACGGCGGGTTTACATTTCCACACATCACAGGATGCGGACGCTTGAGGGGTGTATATATATATATCCGTGTGTGTGAAGGATAAGCAGAGAAGAAATGCTCATCACTTTTTTCTTTCTTGGGATACAGAATTCTCATTCAATGGCCCTTTAAAACTCTGCGGTTCCTTCAAACTCAGTCCTACGCCTATATATACGCACAGATACTGCATTTCTAGTGCTGCTATAGACCTGATACTTTGCTTTGTTTTTGTCGTGGACTCGTGAGTGTTTGCTTTTCTGGATTCAAGCCCAAGATGGCGAGTGGCATTGCTATCGATCTCGAGCAGATCAAGAACGAGACCGTTGATCTGGTATATATTCCTTCTTTCATCTTCCCTTCATTTTCTCATGAAACTTGGATGAGATGTTTTTTTTTTTTTTTTTTTTTTTTTTAATTTTCGTTTCTATTTGTTCTGAAAGGTGGGTTTTTTTTTTTTTTTTTATATGTCCTAGAAATTAGATCTATGGATCCTAAGTGGGGTTTAGCCTAAGTTCTTTCACCGGACTCCACTTGCGAAGTCTTTTCGTTTCGAGTTCGTTTCGTTTTTCCTTTCCCAGTTGATTTTTCTCTTTCTTCCAAGTCTGGCTAATGCCCAGATCAGAACAGAAAGGGTTTATTTCGCTTGATCATTTTCATTAGAATGATTTTCTTTCGTTTCATTTTCATTAAATTCCATTTCTTTCTTATTTGCTTTAAAATGCAATTATTCTCTTAGCCTCTGTTTGACTTCCGATAAAACTCATGAGTCGTGATCAGATACATGATAGGAGAACAAAGTATTGAATTTGATGTTAAGTTGCACACGACATGCACGAAAAGCTTCAAGTCCAGTACTTTGTTTTCTACGTTCCTACATATTATAAGAAGTCTTTGTGTTTCATTAATTTCCTTTTGATGTTTCCTTTAACTTTTCATACCTTCTCCCTCCAACCAAACAGCTCACATGTATCCTATAGAAACTAGATCTAAACATGTGAAGGACAGAGAGATAGAGTTTGGTACGCCTCATTTTTTTTCGCTATTTTTAAATTTCTTTAAATGGTTGCCATTTTTTACTAGGCTCTCTCCCCTGGTTGTTACTCTTAGGGAATTTAAGTACCTTTCCGTGGTACTTTAGGCTTTTCGCACTTTCGAAAAGGTTACCTTGAAAACCGTTTTTTCCAAAAAACTTTCGGGTGGGAACTCTCACATTCAACGGCTCCGAGTTCTGACTCTCCCCGACACTACTGATCTAAGAATCTTGGATTCATCAATTCAAGCTTTGTGTTTGTCAATATTACCCTTGGTTCTCCAGAATTTTACTTCAACGCCACCAACATCTAACCGTTTTCAGAGCGCGTGGAGTACACGAGTTAATAACGTGGGTGGAAGTTGGACCCTCCCAAGTCCCACCTGACACAAACAATTGTTTATGTTGTCACAGCATGAGTCAACGCTTTTGTGATTGGCCAGCATCCCTATGCTTTAATTTGGCCAGACTTTTTTTTTTTTTTTTCTTTTCGTTTCGAGTTCGTTTAACGAGTTCTGGGTCGACTCGGTTATCTGACCCACCAACTCGGGAAGGAAATCTTGAACTGGCAGAAAGCATTTCTGTTTTTGGTTATATTTCTTTGTTGCTTAATTTTAATGCTAGAGAATTATAAGCTCATTTTATAGCCGAGCTGCTTGTGTTGCTTGGATTTCCAAAGTACTTCGACATGCTTAATGGACAGCAGTTGCCGGCCGATTGAACATATCTTGAATCTATGCGTAAACTAAATGAGGCACTCTCTACTTGAAGAAAAAATCAACACAATTAGACAAACCATCTACGAAGGTGTACTTAGTATTCTGATTTTCTGGTAATTATTCTGTGTACAGGAAAAGATCCCTATTGAGGAAGTGTTTGAGCAGTTAAAATGTACAAGGGAAGGTTTAAGCCAAGCAGAAGGAGAAAGCCGGCTTCAAATCTTTGGACCCAACAAACTAGAGGAGAAAAAGGTCGTTTATTTGTGATAGCATGTCAACTATAAGTTTCGATGAAAACGTTTATGCATGAACTCTGATGATGGTGATCTGTGTATGTTTGTATTTAAATGCACAGGAAAGCAAGTTTCTCAAGTTTCTGGGGTTCATGTGGAATCCCCTTTCATGGGTCATGGAAGCTGCTGCTATAATGGCTATTGCATTGGCAAACGGTGATGGGCAGCCACCGGATTGGCAAGACTTCATTGGCATCTTTGCACTGCTGGTCATCAACTCTACAATCAGTTTTATTGAGGAAAACAATGCTGGGAATGCTGCTGCAGCTCTCATGGCTGGTCTTGCGCCAAAGACTAAGGTAACGACAAATTAACAGTGAATCAAACTATGTAGCCGCCCATTTGAGAGCTACCTATATTTCTAAAATAATCATCCGGTCCGGAAAAATCATTTTTATGCAAGCATAAGCATATAATCATTGGTTTTTGGTGTCTTTCTTATTCTGTCTTTCATGAATATTTACATGTAGGTCCTTAGGGATGGCAAGTGGAGCGAGCAGGAAGCTGCAATTCTGGTTCCAGGAGACATCGTGAGCATTAAATTGGGAGACATCATCCCTGCCGATGCTCGTCTTCTTGATGGTGATCCTTTGAAGATTGACCAGTCTGCCCTTACTGGAGAATCACTTCCTGTGACCAGGAATCCAGGGGATGAAGTTTTCTCTGGCTCAACTTGTAAGCAAGGTGAAATTGAAGCTGTTGTCATCGCAACTGGTGTTCATACATTTTTTGGGAAGGCAGCACATCTAGTGGATAGCACCAATCAGGTTGGGCACTTCCAGAAGGTGCTCACCGCTATTGGGAACTTCTGTATTTGCTCCATTGCAGTTGGAATGCTGATTGAGATCGTAGTCATGTACCCGATTCAGAAACGAAAGTACAGGAATGGAATTGACAATCTTCTGGTGCTCTTGATTGGAGGCATCCCCATTGCCATGCCAACTGTCTTGTCCGTGACAATGGCTATTGGGTCACACAAGCTATCTCAGCAGGGTGCCATTACCAAGCGAATGACTGCAATTGAAGAGTTGGCTGGTATGGATGTACTTTGCAGTGACAAAACTGGGACACTAACGCTCAACAAGCTTACTGTTGACAAAAACTTGGTTGAGGTGTTCGCAAAAGGTGTGGATAAGGATCATGTGATCTTGCTTGCTGCTAGAGCTTCTAGAACGGAAAATCAGGATGCAATCGATGCTGCCATTGTTGGAACGCTTGCTGACCCTAAGGAGGTCGAACTTAGTTTAAAAGTTTTTCTTTTCCATGGCCTTGTAGTTTTCTGTTTATTGGGTGTGAAATTGAAACCTGAGTGACAATACGGCAATACTTAAAACGTGTATGCAGGCTCGGGCTGGAATCAGAGAGGTGCACTTCTTCCCATTCAACCCAGTGGACAAGAGAACTGCTTTGACTTACACTGATTCTGATGGAAACTGGCACCGATCAAGCAAAGGTGCCCCTGAGCAGGTAACCTTGTTCCTGCTATTCGCTTTGCCCAAAAATGCAAGACACCATGTAAGAGGTTACGAGTTATGACCTTTGCTTATTTAATTAATTTCTGTAAGCAGATCTTGGCCCTCTGCAATTGTAAGGAGGATTTTAAGAAGAAGGTTCATGCAATTATTGATAAGTTTGCGGAACGCGGACTTCGATCATTGGCTGTTGCTAGACAGGTTTTTACTTGTGATCCTGATAGCTGTCTTCCACCTCCTCATTTTTATGAAAAACATTTCCGTTTTCTTTTTGCTTGGATGAGCAGCAACCTCATTTTATTTATTTACTTTTTGCAGGAAGTGCCAGCAAAAGCCAAGGAAAGCCCCGGCGGTCCATGGCAGTTTGTTGGTCTGTTATCCCTCTTCGATCCTCCAAGACATGACAGTGCAGAAACCATTCGTAGGGCTCTCAATCTTGGGGTTAATGTCAAGATGATTACTGGTAATGCAAACAATTGTTTTACGTTCCCTACAATTGCACAATTTTTCTCTCTTGAGTTTTGCTCATTTGTACTGTTGATTTGATATGCAGGTGATCAACTTGCCATAGCAAAGGAAACCGGCCGAAGACTGGGAATGGGAACTAATATGTATCCTTCTGCTTCTTTATTGGGTCAACACAAGGATGAAAGTATCGCCGGCCTTCCTATCGAAGAGTTGATTGAAAAGGCAGATGGGTTTGCTGGAGTATTTCCAGGTTGGTACTATGCTGGCTGGTGACAAGCATGAAATTTTGACACTTCAACATCTACTTTATTATGTCTTCTAGCACTAAATTCTGTTTTTTCCACTGCATAGAGCACAAGTATGAAATTGTGAAGAAGCTGCAGGAGAGGAAGCACCTTTGTGGAATGACAGGAGATGGTGTCAATGATGCCCCTGCTTTGAAGAAGGCAGATATTGGCATTGCCGTTGCGGACGCTACTGATGCTGCAAGAAGTGCTTCTGACATTGTTCTCACAGAACCTGGGTTGAGTGTTATTATTAGTGCAGTGCTAACTAGCAGAGCTATATTCCAAAGAATGAAGAACTACACTGTTAGTTTTCTCTCCTCTATTATTATAGACCATGCTCTAAGTTCTTCTTTGGGTGAAAGTTTATGGGATCCCTTGCCTTTTTTTTTTTTTTTTTGCAGATATATGCAGTCTCCATCACCATTCGTATAGTTGTAAGTACATACTGAAATGCTTTCAAACTTAATAAGTAGTTCTTAGAGAATTGGTCCTAATCAACATGTTTTTTTCCTACTTGCAGTTTGGTTTCATGCTTATTGCTCTGATATGGAAATTTGACTTCTCTCCCTTCATGGTTCTGATCATTGCCATTCTAAATGATGGTGAGTTCTTGATAAATGCGCATGTAAACTCTTTCATTATTTGTGCTTACACAGCTTGATTTGTATTTGACATGAGGTATTGTTGTATTTTGAAGGAACAATTATGACAATCTCAAAGGACAGAGTGAAGCCATCTCCTCTGCCAGATAGCTGGAAACTGAAAGAGATATTTGCTACTGGGGTTGTTCTTGGAGGTTACTTGGCCTTGATGACAGTCATATTCTTCTGGTTAATGAGGGACACCGACTTCTTCCCTGTACGTAGGAGAGATTTATTCATATCTATCGTGTAATTGTACTTAATCTCAAGGTAGTTTTCTTTATGTTCTTTTGACTTTTGTTTAACATTATTTCCATTGTTGTTGTTTTAGGAGAAATTTGGTGTAAGGCAGATAAGGCATAGCGACCATGAAATGATGGCTGCTTTATACTTGCAAGTGAGTATTGTGAGCCAAGCTCTGATATTTGTGACTCGATCACGCAGCTGGTCCTATGCTGAACGCCCTGGATTGCTATTAATGACGGCTTTCTGTATTGCACAACTGGTAAGAATAATGGATCCTCGGATACCTTTTAGGTAGTATTTACTCGAATTTTATTAATAACTCTAACTGCGAGGGAATACCTTATACAAATCTTCAAGATGCATGCGGTCAAATTTAATCAATAAAAATTTAACTCTCACGATTGATCTGCTCTGAAATTAAAAGAGAATCCACACCGCGTTTCCTTTTGCTCCCTTGCATTACCACCCAACCAAACACAAGAAAATACCCCTTCCTGATCTTCCTCTTGTTACAAGAAGCTAACTGATTATGGTCTTCTCAGATTGCAACTGTCATAGCAGTTTATGCCAACTGGGGATTTGCGAGGATTAAAGGAATGGGTTGGGGATGGGCTGGAGTCATCTGGCTTTATAGTCTCGTCTTCTATGTTCCACTTGACATAATAAAGTTTGCCACCCGTTACATCTTAAGCGGGAAGGCCTGGACGAACATGCTAGAAAACAAGGTAATTATTTGGTTTCTTTTCTGT
Organism: Pterocarya stenoptera; assembly: GCA_003123785.1. Taxonomy (NCBI): domain Eukaryota; kingdom Viridiplantae; phylum Streptophyta; class Magnoliopsida; order Fagales; family Juglandaceae; genus Pterocarya; species Pterocarya stenoptera. The sequence continues at coordinate 23,349 of QEOT01005311.1, read as the reverse complement.
TTCAGAAAGTAGAATATGGATTAATCTTATTGGAAGATTTAATTGAAGCCTCAATTTACATTTTTTTTTTTTTTTAATTTTAAATTCAATGAAACAGACGGCCTTTACCACCAAAAAAGATTACGGTAAGGAGGAGAGAGAAGCGCAATGGGCTCTTGCTCAAAGAACCCTACATGGGCTTCAACCACCAGAATCCTCTAATCTCTTTTCTGAGAAGAGCAGCTACAGAGAGCTGTCTGAGATTGCCGAACAGGCAAAGAGGCGAGCTGAGGTTGCAAGGTAAGCCATCATCTTGTCAGGCCCTAAATAAATATATACATATAGGAAATTGAACATTGATATCATTTCTTTATAATTTTGTTGGTATAGGCTTCGGGAGCTTCACACACTGAAGGGGCATGTGGAGTCAGTGGTGAAGCTGAAAGGGCTGGACATTGACACAATCCAGCAACATTATACCGTGTGAAAAACCAGAAGCTAGCTAGCAACGACCGGAGGGGGCCAAACTAGTTAAACCTTTCAAGCAATAGGAAAGCACGTTTGTGCTACGTACAACTCTCCCAGCTTGTTTTCTTTTCTTTTCCTAAGCGTATTATAAATTCCAAGAGTAGTACTGCCGGAAGATGGTGACGTTGCATTTGATTTCTTCTTAATTGCTCTGATGTGGGAGCGGAGTAATCATGTGATGATCACTTGCACAGTTTTCTTGGCTCGAACTTAATTCTCCTTTTTTCTTTGTTATCTCATAAATATATATATATATATTTATATGTATGCCTGTGCTTCCTGTCTTTAATGATCTTTAATGTACCTTTTCATGTTATATGCATGATATGCCATCGTCGAATAATGGAAGTGATCAAATGTAAACAGAACACATATTTATGAGGGTATGATCTGGACCTGGGAGAATAAAGAGTCCATGGGATTTCTACGGCAATGTACAAATAATTATAAAGTTATATAGATCTCATGTTGGTGTCTTTCTTCAGGTTTCTTGCATGATCACAGCCTTAAATAGATACAGAAAAGTACTGCATTTTTTCCTAATTAATTAATTAGTGCGACCGACCAATTAGGAAATTTATTGAACACCATAATATATAATTTTGTTTATATTTGGTGATCCAAAAAATCTTTCGGGCCCCCTAGCTAGTGATCTTCATAAATATAACTCTAATTCCAAATCGTTGACTTTTAAATGATACTTCACCCACCAAATTTGGTAACGCTAACTGCATTAATCTTTTCTTTTGCCTTTTTGGTAAGTACTAGCGTAGATACTTTATAGTGGAGCATTAATAAAGCTCCATTCATTTTATTGCCGTGTGAAATAAAAATTAGTTGAATTATTCTTTTTTGTTTCCCTCTCAGACATATATATATATACATATATATTTCAAAATTGTCTGTTTATAGTTCTAGCTAATTTAGAGATCAACTTAATTATGTGCATATTTAATATATATACATATAATTATTTATTTATCTCATAAAAGTTCATTCTTGTCATTTGCATGACAACTGCATGCAAGTCGAAAAAAGTATATATAAAATTAAATCTAATCACAAAAGTGAAAAAAGTATAAAAGTCGATTATTCCTGATCAAATTTATATAATAAAAGTATATATGGCTTGTAGCACTAGCTGAGAAGTCATGTTACACATAAAAAGATTTTACAAAAATAAATTTACAAACGTCTGACGTGGTTTCATTTGATATGTCAGATCTACTTTACAATAAAAATATTTATTATATTTTGTTCGAGAATTTAAAAAAATTACAAAATTTTGTATCCAAACAGTTCTCTCTTTTTCCAGCCTCCCCTTCGATATCGATCCGCTTGATCCATCTAAATTTACAACACCATAAATTCATACATATATATTATATGATGAACTAAAATGATATACATGAGCACCATAAACCTTTCCACGTGGATTACATGATAGAACCAAGTGAAGAGAATAAACTCGCTTGCAAAAGAAACAAAATTAGCTTGTGTTTTCCACTAGAAACCGAAGAGCATTCACCTGCAACTCAAGACAGGTTATATAACTTCCCACTTCTTTGAGCAACTCATCATCAGCATCCATCTCATTTCCCCCTGGTAAAAGATTTCTTAGATTCTTCAACTGGCTGCTTCTGATCTTCTGCTCTTCACTTTCATCTTCTTTTCTCAGTATTACTGATCTCCTAGTACTCCTAGTGATCAGCTTCTTAAGTTCTGGCTTACTATAACTAGGGTTTTGAGAAAATTTCATTGGGATCAACGCATTAGAAACAGGGGGCAGTACTGGTGAAATCTTACCATTATTTTGCCAACGAGTGTAATGACTGTTGGAAGATGTAAGATGATGAAGGCTGGAAGAGTTCGTGAATCCACCTGCATTCATGTGATGATCATCATTTGTTTGAAGCTTTAGTTTCAAGGCACGACTCCATGCAAACTCGTCAGCAGACAGTACCATTGCCATGTCCACTTCATGTCGAACAAGTTTCTCCAACCGATCCTTTGGTTGATTATCATTTTCATCTGATAGAATCTTCTGGTTGATCTTCAATAAAGCTGGCACTAAGTGATCCACATATCTTCTTGCAAACACGGCGCGTACTTTTTCGTTTGGTTCAAGGGAATAAATGCGTCTCTTTGTTCGCATTTGCCTCTCCATCCAAGAAATGAACAATGCTGCCACCACAGCAAAAAACAGATGAGGAGGATATAACAATGAAAGAAGAAGAAGAAGAAGAAGAAAATGTAGGTGATAAATAAATAAGACAAGTACCAAGATCACAGGCCTGTGGTGATTATATATAAGGGCTATATATGTATTAGGGAGAATTGCTAGAACAATACGAGAGAGATCTGTGTAATGCTCTTTTTTTTTTTTGGGTTTGGATTACTCTCCACCGCGCAAGATGGAGGCAATTAAAGAAGTTTGTAGTGCTGGTTGAATCACCTGCAGGGGTTTTTTTAACAAAGAATAGATGGGGGAATGTGTGACATCTTATCCTAGTCCTATCCTGGCCCACCATAACACTCATGCTCCAAACAACCCTTGACATGTGGACTTAGGATCACAGATCGATGATTTGATTCCTCAAAAGGGACCATCCCCATAGGAAATTGCCTCTTGGATTTGGAATGCCTCAAATATGGGGCTGTACTGATCAAGGCCAGGGGTAGGAAACTGATGATCACTTTATTTATTGCTAGCAGAGAGAGATCAGAGAGAGAGAGAAAGAGAGAGAGAGTTTGTGGATGGAAAAAGAGAGGTAGCTGATATAGATAGATACCATGCATACATAATTAGAATATTTATTTTACATAAAAAAATAATAACATTATACCCAATCCATTGAAAGTCATATAAATTTTTAAAATTTTAAATTTATAAAATGATCTGTTGTCAACCAAAGGATCAGAAAAAGTAAAAATTAAGTTGATTAGTAGAGATGGAATAAAGCAAAAGGAGTAGAGATATATGATCTTCACAAAGGATTTGAGTGCAAAATCTTTGGAAAGGCTCAGATCAGGCACATGGCCTCACATGCATGCAGCTTCTTTAATTTCCTTTCGCAGCTACCTAAGGCCGGGGGACTCTCTCCCCATGTGCACTACAAAACAAAACACCAAAGTCCCACTATAAATGCAATCACATGACTTATGACTCCACGCACTTATTACTCATGCTATTATTTTTATTATTATTTTCCTTACATTTTTTCCAGTGTCTTTCTCAAGCTTTTTTCGCTCATATCAAATCAACCAGCTCGTTCCTGCTACTCTCCCCACTTTCAACCTTCCTCTTGATCTTCTTAATTCTCACAATGTATATGTATTTTATTTTTTTGTTGTTTATCTCAAGTTTGCAGGGATTTTAGCCACCACATTCAATGAAAAGACAAGCCATTTGGCGCCAATTACCAATTCTAGCAACCCAACGCCGGCCTTTTCCCTTGTTGTTGTGCCTCAGCCTCCGGCGGACAAGTCTTTCTAGCTAGAGTTGCAGACCTATCTTCTTGTTCTTACACTGTGTATATATATATAAATTCTTTTCATCAGTTATTATTCATCATCTCATACCTTACATCTTATGAAAAACACATCCATATTCTATGAAAAACACATTCACACTCTATGAAAAAACTATAAGTATAGATTAATGTGAGAGTGAATAGTAGCTGATGCATAGTAAATCATACACACATATACATATTATATATATATGAAAAAATGCCCTGATTGCATATGTATGCGACCATCTCAAATGATTGAAAAGGATATTTTTGCTATTTTTTATGAGATAATTAATAGAATTCTAATATCTTAAGGGCTCTCTAGAGCTTGCTTTTCATTCAAAGGCTAGCTACTAGATTGTACTGCAAATACTATATATGCATGATATAATTACGTAATTCATAAAATAAAAATAAAAAAATACATGCATATATATATATATACACGCGATCCATGCTAAAAGACGAGACTGCTGATGATCAATGATTGCATGGACCTCAATGCATGCTTGTGCATAGTACTTTGATAATTAAGTAATTCCAAACAAAGTACATACGCCAAGTAGTGCTGCATGGACACCATTTATTTCTGTGCAAAATTTGCCATAATAATGCTCAAGAACCACCAACAGTCCAGGACCCCGACGTTTCCTGTCGTCTTCTCTACAGAATCCTAAAACGTGACTTTTACGTACTGACTTTAAAACGTTATTATTGGACAAATTGCCTTTTATTTTTTATTTTCTACATGGCGCGCATCCGTTCTATTGGACTGTAAAGGAAATTTTTTACACCCATGAATGAATGGGCTGTTGCTCATTGGGCTTTAGACACCCATGAATAAGTGGGCTTTAGGATTTCAGAGGCCCATTTATTAAAAAAAGAAAGAAAGAGATTGTTATGTAACCCGTTAGGATTGTAATATCCGTTTGAATTGTGAGATGAGATAATCGAATATATTTTTAGAAAAAAGGATAAAAATTAAATAAAATATTATTATAATTTTTTTTTTAATCATCTAAGTCTCAGTAAATAAAATATCCATGTTTTGCACTTATATCAATTTCTCCTTGAGGGCACGTTCAACTCATTGTAAACTTTTAATTAAAGAGAGAAGTGTTATAGTTACACAGAGATTCTATAAAAATAAATATATAAATTGACATAATTTTATATAATAAATGCGTTATATCTATTTTACAATAAAAATAATTTTACAATCTAACATATCACATTAAGTTATATAAATTTATAAATTCATTTTTATAAAAAAAATCATAATTAAAGTATTTCTTAATTAATAATATATATATTGCATGCTGAATAATATTTTGTCCTTTTACACACGTACGCATGTGTGTATATATATATATATATAATAGTAATGACTTATTCTTGAAAGTTCGAATTCAGACATTAAAATCTTTCCAAGTGGCAGAATCGGCGTTATGTGAAAGGATGAGACCATTTATTTCCGCGAACAAAAAAGAGCACAACAGCTATTAAGATTGCAGTGGGAGCTCCATGCCAAGATTCTACCGTTAGTTATGTTAGAAAAATGAAGAGCAAACAGACATTGGAAATAGCAAATAGTTAGGCCATTGTTAATCTGTCACTTAAATAAATATTACCTCTCACTCACGAATTAATGTCTTCAATATTACAATATTGTTTATATAATATGTAGATTGTAAATTCTGAATACTAATCTTAGAACGAGCAGATATAATAGCAGTAATTGTAATCTTTCATTTAAATTTAAATAAAACAGTTTCTATCATAAAAGTGTGAAGTAACTGTCATTGACAAATAATAACAACTGTAAAAAAAAAGAAAAAATGTATCATTTTGTTTGAATTAAAACATTACATCACTTGTGACGATACGTTTATACGTACATGTGTCGCGTGAGAGGTGGGCGCATGCTTCTACATGCCTATCCTTGTATTTCAATCTATATATTATGAAACTCTTATTCAAAAAAAAAATATATTATGAAACTCTTTACTTATAAATCACTAAAAAATTTATTTATCTTTCTAACGTGAGATTAACAAAAAAAAAAAAAAAATTCACATTGGAGGAAAACTTTAAAAGAAGTCAAAGTAAAATTTAAGGGAATATTTGAAATAATCCATGAAGTTATTGGTAGTTTGCCAACAACAAACATGTCCATAGTCTCATCTCGGCAAACCTTCATCACCAACACCCTCAGTACTCCACCTTCTAACGAACCCAATACAAAGATTCTATACTCTGTGTTAAAACTATCTCATGCAGATACCGACCTCATGACCACCAAGATTCTCGACGGTAATGTCTCCAATCTCAATCACAGATTTTTTGGTAGTTTCTTCAACTGGGTATCTTAAGATTTTCTTTTCAGCTGCTTTGATCTGCTTTTTCGCAAGTATTTATAAAAAATAAAAAAAAAAGATTGTGTTGGGTATTCGGTTTTTTTCCCAGGAAGGGTAACAACCAGTTGGCAAGGTTGGCCGTACTGACTCTGGCAGCGGGGGTGTTGACACTGGGCTCAGTTCACGATGCATCTGCTGCCAAGACTGGTGGAAGAGTTGGCGGCCAGGCTTTCCGGCCATCGGCTCCCCGGTCAGTCCCCAGAATCAACAACACTCCTAGGTAACTCGAATTACTCTGTTTCTTTTATTCAAATTAGGCAATTGGTTGTGGCACCCTCTATAATTTATTAGATTTGTTGGGAAGTATCTTTGAGGGGAAGGGATGAATTTAATCCTTTAATTTATATTATAATAATTTTCTTCGAATGTGAGCATAGTGTGGACTCAAAGGTTCGAACTTTTTTTCCCTTAAATTTATGTGCTTGGTTCTTTCATGAGTGTTATTAAGCATATTCTGGTATCAAGTTGCCTGAAATTGACTTGAAGCTGCAGCCAGATATATTGCCTCACATGTCAAAAAATAAAAAAGAAAGAAGATGTTGAATGTCCTCTTGATCAACGAACCACATCTTCTATTATTGATGATATTAGTACTAGTATTCAATAATGAACATGGTTTTCAAAAGGCCATCAGGCATGTAATAGATATTCTCTTGAATTTGTTTAATCCAGCCGGCGTAGGATCACTGTAAGAATTTTTAACCAAGATGCTCCTTTTGAATTTCTTGTCCTTATCTAAAGGAATTTAACTACATAAGATTATAAGCAAGTTATTATCCGCGGTCTATTGAGATGATTAAATTTATTTGGCAGGACCAACAATTATATCAACCCTCCAGTTGCCCCGCCTTTAATTGGTGGGTACAGTTATGGTTATGGTGCACCTTTCTTTGGAGGCTGGGGTTGGTCACCATTTTCATTCTTTGCACCTGGTGCAAGTGCTGCCATTGCCATTGGAGGTGGATTTGAAGTCATAGCTCTGTTTCTGTTTCTTCGAGCTGTAGGTGCTGTTGTGAGGAGATTTATTGGATCACGAGATGAAGATGATGAGTACTAGTGGCAGAGAAATACCTTTTTGTGATGCTTGAATAGAATGATATGTATAGACGTTTCTCTTAAAGTGGCTACAATACACTTTTAACCAGCCTTCATGTTGTACTTTAGACCATTATTCTGCAATGTAATTGTGCCAGGGAAAATGGATTGCTCTGTTATAATACTTTTTCAGCCAGTGAAAACTGAATCCCCTTAATCTTCTTCTCGGGCCGCAGCTAGATACAAGTGGCCATGAGCTTCATAAATCAATCATACAGGAAAAACCTTCACTTAAATCTTAATTATGCCTACATTTAAGGTTAGCTTTGATAACTTTCTATAAGCACATTTCCACTTAAAATCAGCCTTTAGAGCACCAACCAGAAAAAAAATTGAGAATGAAATGAAAACCTGCTTTTATATTTCATATGGAGTAGTCTTCCTCCATCATTTTGAGCTCTAGGTAATCCCTTGAACCTTAAAGCACTCTTCCTTTGAGAGCCTGTCTTTAATAAAATCAATTAAAATAGCATGAACCAGCATGACTGAAAAAATTGGGTTTGAAATCACAACTGCTTGGAAAGTATGTCCACAATGAATATAGTGCACGAGTTATGGCCTTCAATGGTACTATTAGACCGTCAAGAAATATTGAAGTTTTAGGCAATTACTTAATACCCCTCAGCTCATTTTCTTACATCCTGATGTAAATGGAAAGCATAAATCAAAACTTGCTTAAAAGTATGAAGGCAAAACATCCTCTTATGTTTTTCAGTATACATGTCATTCAATAAGCTGGACAGCCGCAATGGCAGGTATTTTTTCCCTCAACTTTTGTGTTAGAGCAACACGGACTGTCATAACTCCAGCAGCAGGTCCACTAAGCCGAACATTGACAACATAGTCATTGATCTGAACAAGTTCAAGAATCCCACCTCCTGTACCCGCAAGGTATGGTCTAATCTCAGAAAGAACCTGAAAATAGAAAAAAGAAAAAGAAAGCAAATAACCCAACTTGAGCCTTGAATGACTGAATTATTGACCATATCCATTACAGAGACGTGTAAGCAGCATACAGTAACAACTTAGAAAACTTATTGCCAAGTATTAGCTTGAAGATTTAAACCTCATTCTACATGTGAGACTTTATGCTCCAATTGACTAGTTCATTCTACAAGTGGACATTGGGTCATATCTAGTTTATCTAGAAGTTTTGCTCCGCAGTCCCAGTCAGTTGTTGCGAAAATAGTAATTGCATGAGATGGTTAGGAAAGTACATAAAACGGAATGAATTAGATTGATGTGTAAGTTGTGTTACTCTAATCAATTTCATTTTTTAACTCCCATGCAAGATTCAACGTGATTTCCATTATAAATTGCTTTAGTTTAAGAAATTATGTGATATTCCAGATTTTGTGGTAGGTATTAGGTGTACTGAGTAAAATTGGGCAATAAACAACCACATGGAAGTCAATATGGTAACTACAACCTCATACATCCTGTAAGTAAATGCAACCCTGATCTATCATGAATTACCCTTGTCATTCACCTACTTGTATAAAAATGGCAAAATAATGGATTACAATTTGCAAAGGCATTGTACAGGCAGGTGTTAAGGAAACAACCTATTTATTTATCTATTAAGATTTAATAAGCAAATACACGATGTAAACTAGAGGTCCATTGTCTAACCTTTTCGATGTTGTCCTCATTAAGCTCAAGCCCCGTCTCGGTGTCTAGGATCTGCTCCACAGCCATGATTTCTGGAATTTTATCTCGAAGCCGAGTTTCAATTCCCATCTTTAGTGTCATAGTTGAGCTCGGACATGACCCACATGCTCCTTGTAGCTTTAGTACCACAACAAGGCCATCTATCTCGTGTAAAACCACATTCCCTCCATCGGCCATTAAGCCTGGCCTTACTTCCTCCAAAATCTTTTCCACATTTTCTTCAGTTAATGGAAGGACGCAGGTTGGTGAAACCACAAGCCCTTCAATAGTGGAAAATAATGCCAATTTCAAAACTTCATCACATCTCTTATTCAATCAGATCTCAATAACTTTCTTTCCTCTTAATAGTTTCAATAAATGAAACTTTCTTACTACTATAAATAAATGGAACCTTGCCTTACATTAAACTATAAAATTGTTGCTTGGTATGGTTAAGGTTGATGTATGATTCAAAATCTTTACTCATTTTATTTTCTCACATTTCCTAAGCATAGAAATATTCTCTTTGTTTGAAGAAGAAATGAAAGAAGCTTAATGAAACTAGAGAAAAGGCTCACTTTCTATGTGAAATGACGATACCATCATTTTTTGATTTCTTTCAACTAGAGCATGAGATTATCTTTCTTTCTGAATTACAGAAGTGTTCTTAGTCCTTATCATCTCAATTCTTAAGGAATTTGCGTTAAAGTTCCATAAGAACAGCACTTGCCATTAAACAAACATTTGAAACCCGCATAGTTCCGAGTCTCAAGATTTACTTCAGTACAGCAACCAAAAGTAGCTTATTCGAACAGAACAAAAACTGATATAAATTTAAAAATATTTGGAGTTTCAATTGAATATTTCAATTGCACTCACCTGCTCACAAACATTTGAAACCCGCATAGTTCCGAGTCTCAAGATTTACTTCAGTACAGCAACCAAAAGTAGCTTATTCGAGCAGAACAAAAACTGATATAAATTTAAAAATATTTGGAGTTTCAATTGAATATTTCAATTGCACTCACCTGCTCGATTTCGTCGAGCACGTTTCGAAAAGTATCCAAGAAAGTATCTGGCATGGAATTGACCTCTAAGGAAAGAACAGTTTCTTGAAGAGAATCCTCTGCAATCTGAAATGGGGTTCTAGAGAGAGCGTACAAAACTGAGTGAGTCAAGGAACCGTGATGAACTACAAAAAAGAAAAAGAAAAAACCATATGGATGGAACTGTGAATTGAGTTGAGAAGACCTTGAAGACTGATAAGTTGGTAGCTGAAATCCTTTCAGATGGAAAAAGAGACGAGCTAGGTACAGTAGTGGGTGGTGTTGCTTTGAGACCTTGTGCTTGGGTTGAGAATGCACCCACCATTGAGTGAAAGAGTGGAAAACCCACTAACAGGAGGAAAGTTCCACGATACCAATTTGCTCTCTCTCTCTCTCTCTAAAAACAATCAAGGAAACCCATACCGATTTGGAATTCTCTTCACTTTGTTTGTAGCTAAGCTATGATCTTTATAGCAGGAATGGTGGCCGGAGATGTTGGCGGTAAGTGTTTTGTGATTGGCAGATGATATCATTGATAAAAGGAAACTGGGAAAACTGCCAACCGATATTTGAGTTCCTTTACTTTTTCCTTTCCCCACGAGTTTGAGGATAGAATCCGAGTTTGCTATACAGATTACTGAATAGAAATGAAGCCACGTCGGGGGATTTTGGATGGGACACAAAATCCCTCCCGACTCTCGCTCTCTCTCTCTCTGTTAGAAGCATTTAAGAAGTGCTCCGGGCCTTAATCGCGTCCTGGCCCAAACAATATGGCCTCCCTACTGAGTAGGGCCAACTCGCTACAAACCCCCAGGATCGATCCATGCATGGGATGTGTGTGACTCATCTATGTTAGTTTACTCATTCCAAGTTTCGAGTTTTATTTTCCCCCAAATTTTTTATCTCGGGATATTATTGTCCCAGGTCTCTAGACATGCCAATCTGAATATTCTCAACAAATATTATTTTTATTATTATTATTTGTTTTGGTACCAAAAGGGTTGCAGACTGGCAGAAGAGGGATCCTTACTACTTAGACCACTTGGGCCAAGTCTTGGTGGGTAGCTAGAATACCCCAGCCCAATGCCCATATGAACAGACTTCGTATATCCTTTTTCACTCCCTTAAAAAATGTTGGGTTTCATCTTGCAAGTGTTGGCAGACCTATACCTGTATGATGTATCATCAATTTGCTCAAAAAAAAAAAAAAATTGTAACTCGGCAGAGGTGTGGCAGGCTCCTCGATCAACATGGATCAAGTTGAATTGGGACAGTGCAGTAGACAAGGCGAGAGGCATAGTAGGAGTGGGAGTGGCTGCAAGGGACAGCTCAGGCAAGGTGGTTGCAACACTGAAGACCACAAAACACCTCTATCCTGATCCTTTGCTAGTAGAGGCTTTTGGGGCTCTTAAAACAACACAATTTGGACTGGAACTTGGCCTAATGCAAGTGATAATTGAGGGTGACTCACTACAAGGCATTGAGGCTCTAAGAAGGGACAAAGAAGGGTATAACAATGCAAGTATGTTTGTTTGTGAAGCAAAACAGATATTAAAAAACTTTGCTAAGTGGGAGGTTTCTCATATAAGGAGAAATGGCAATTCTATGACCCATTGTTTAGCAAAAAATGCTCTTTCCAGTTATGATCATATTGTAACGGTGGATGATCTTCCTCCTTGTAATCCTTTGATTTAGTAAATGGAATTGAGTTTCTAAGAAAGAAAAAATGATTGGCTTTTGGTACCATCAAAACCATTATCTAGTTAGTACTGCATGCTATGAGTGGGATTTCCACAGTCAGTTGAGAAATTATATATACAAGTTTCAAATGCACAAACTTTATACAAACTTTTTATAAAAAAATAGATCTCATTATGAAAAAATGTGAAAAACTCAATTTTCTTGATGAGGGCGGTCATTTTTTTACAAAAGGCTTGTACAGAGTTTATACATTTAGGATTTGTACCTAACATTACTCTTTCTATATTTATTGTTATTAATTTTGAGTCTTAAAAAATGATCTATCAAATTAATTACTAAGTGCCATTCTATTGGTTGTTTCCACAAAATAGGTAACTGTCCATTTTTTATTTCCAACTAGACATGACGACCCATGCAAGAGTACCTAATATTTCACCATCATATATATTAGGAAAATGATTGATTCAAAAAACAAAATATTAGGAAGATGATATATAGTTGGGCCCATGATTTTGTCCCTTTAAAATTATCTCTCAGATATTTTAATTTTTTTTTTAATAATTAAGGAAGTCATGACTATTAGTCATCATAAAGTGAATTTTTTTATAATCACGTTTAAAGATGTTTAAAAAATATTTGAAAGAAAAAGAGGAAATAAAAAAAAAGGACCATTGCACTAGTGGTAAGTTTGAGAGAGGACAAAATCATAGAATTGAGTAGAAGCATCCTATATATTAATAGTTACATGAGTAGCAACCCATGATTTATCTAACATGACATGCATGGACATGATGATGCACTGACCTTCCTTGTCCATAGCTATAATTATTTTTTCTTTTATTTATTTTTCATTTAATTAAAACAGACAGATCATCAACCTGATCTTGAGACATTTGCAATCAAGCTTACGATTCTTGTCTGTTCCTTCCCTCGATCAATTTTTAATACAATCTCGCCGTAGCTAAAGTTGCCTCGGCCATGTGATATTGATCCCCAGACCTACTTTTCTGAATCATTTTGTAAACTAATTAATAAAAAATTATTCATCACAAGTATCTGCAATTATAAAAAATAGAACACAGACGTACGTACATGAACATGATCTACTTTTCGAATGTACAAGCTGTGTCGAGAACGCTGCCCAAACAGCAATTAGTATAGATATGTCGATAAAAGACTTGCAAATTAATATATATTTTTAATTAAAAAAAAAAAAAAAACAGTAAGAGGTCAATGTTTTTTTAAGATGGGGGCTAAGCTGTCCAGGCTAATATATATATTACATGTTAAAATGATGCTCTTTGCTCTCTAGCTAATACGTTCAATCCACTTTGTCTCAAAATGGCGAGCTGTGAACATGCACTGAGAATTAAGTAAACAATAATGTTGACAGCAATAATTGGGGGTCGAATACAAAACGCGCGAGCTAGCTAGGGAGATCAAATAATAAAAATAAAAATAAAAATAAAAATAAAGAAGCTAGCACTAGAACAACGTGTGGATGAGGATATTATTGTGAAATGAGATCTCAAAGGGTGTTGGATCCAGAGAAGATAAGCTCTAACTTTAAGCCTGCCAAAATTAGAGAGATTCCTTTTGATCCTATAAAAATCTTCTACCGATTTAAAAATATTTGTTTAGTATTTATTTATTTATTTATTGTGATTGGTTGGGAAGTCATACTCCGAATCTGATGCATTGAATGTGGGAATCAAACTTGGGCAAGAAGATTATTGGATGAATTATTCTATTTTTAAATATGTGTATATATATTAATATATATAGAATATGGCATCCAACATAATTTAATTAATGATATATAAGATTTAATTTATAAGATATAAATTTTATAAATTTAAAATTTAAAATTTATCTTTTAAATCAAATTATATCATATAAATATTATACTAGATAGACAACTTGAAAATAAAGCTTTTATTATTATTAGATTATCATTCTTAAGAATGATGCTTTCTTTATTAATTATACCCTTCATTTATTTGTTAGTGGTCTTAATTTAATTTAATTTTATTATATATAATGTGTTTTTTCAAGCTTTTGGTATTATCTTCTAATTTTGTGGGTCCATTTTTAAAGAAAGGAAGATCAAAAAGATTAAAAAAAGACTAGCTAGCTAGCTGGGAAGGTGCGTCACGGACGTTTGGTCAATTTGATCATCAGATGCATTATCAGAAATGCAAATTGCCAATCGATGATCTGTATCCTTGTCTTGGTTAAAAACTCGAGCCGCCATGATGATGGAGTTGTCTCGGAGATTATTGCTAATTAATTTGTTTGTTTGGGTCAATAAATGATGGAACATGCAGTACTAGTACTACTACTTAATCATATTACATATATATATATTTATATATATATATTATATGATCACGAGTGTCGATCCCTTGCGGATTCGCTGTTTCGACACATGTTGTCGTCGTTACATGATGCATTAATTCAACATTAATACCGTTTTGGCCGGATCATTAATTAGCTACATTAATATGCATGACAATTTTTTTACACAAGTAATATTACCATACACTACTAGAATATTATATATACTTTTGTACAGTAACTTAAACATTGATAGTACTGATAATTTAATTAATAGTTAATTAAAAATTTTACTTATCATATCTAATTTATTTAAGTTTATATTCGATTCGTTTAAATTAATTAAATTTCTGGCTTAATTCATCCTTGCGCATGCCTAAATCCGCTACATGTATGTTCCTTCATATATGATATCCGTGGAGAATCCTGACCTATTGCGCGCATCACCTGGTACGTACGTGGTTGATCCATTTGATTATGGTGTCGGATCGAGTACTCGTCGACATTTTTGTTCGAATATTCTTAATATTATTGTGTGATTCCAATATAATGAAATCACGGATGTGTCAATCGAGTGGGTCACAGAGGTTAAAACCATTATAGATAGATTCACTAATTAATCACTGGCCGGGATGGATGGATATAATATCATGAAGCCATTATATTTTTAACTCGATTTACTTCACAGAAAGCAAATCAATACTTTATTATTCTTATTCTTAATTAATAATATGTTCGCTGATTATAAATGCGAATTTTTTGTTGAAAATAATTTCACAATATTACTTGTGGATAAGATCTTGGATATATTTATAAGGAATGATTAATTTTTTTTTGTTAAACTGGTTTTCAAAGATGAGTTAGGCTTATAAATATTTTCATGATAGTAGAATCTGCCACAGGACAAATAAAAACTCACATTACTTATCTGTAAATAAGATTTTAGACATATTTATAAAAAATGAATAATTATCTTTTATTAAATCAATTTTATGAGATAAGTCAATTTCATAAATTTTTTTAATTTTAATCATTGTATTAATTAATGGATGGTTGGAAAAAAATATTTTTAAAAAAATGAATGTGACGTCACTTTTAAATCTAATTAATAAAAAACTATAAATTAAATTTAAAAAAGTACATCATTGCATGCTGGCAGGAGTTTACTGAGTGTCAATCACTTCATTCGTATTCTAATTAACCACCAAATTGTCAAATCAGGAAGTGAGCATTAGATTCTCCAAAACATGATGATATATAATGGTAAACCAAACAGCTAGCTTTGATGTGGTGGGGGAGAGCGACAAGTGTTAGGTCAAATATCACCTAGTAAGTTAGAGATGTGACCCGTTTCGAAGACCCCCCCCCGAAAATACAAAGCGATGCTTGCCGGCCCCTTTCCTATATCTATGGATTATGACTGTACTTCGACCTGCATGCGTAAGCCATTGGTTTTTAGTAGTACTTCAACTGTCCAATGCATCGGTATCGAAGGGCACTAGCGCGCGCAAGGTACCCGATGATATTGACATGTTTTTATTATAATGGGGTCCCCTTGCTAGCTTGATCTGTTGGCTGCAATTCATTAAGTACAATGAGGGTTTGCGAATCAACCCTAATTTATATTATGTAGCTAGCTAGCTCAGCTGGGTTGAAACTTTACTTTGAATAATATCTGCCAGGAGGGGCTTTTCTATTCGTTGTGGTCCTTAATTGTGGACAGCTAGCTAGAAACCGACACATGATTGTCAGATAAAGAAAAATAATATAAGATATCATGCAAAGAGGTGCATGCAGATTGCAGCCTGCCAATAAAGAATGGTTTTTATTCTTTAACCAAGATTATTATTACTTCTCACCATGCCAACTCCTCTCGTTCGATGGCATCTAGTTTCATGCATCCCAGATTCCCATTCAAATAAATATAAAGATCGATGGCTACAGTCTCAGCTAGTGGAATATTACTTTCAGGATTTATTGGAGGTAGGAAAGATTTAATCACAAGAATAACAAATATTTTATAGGAAATTAAATAAACAATATTTCCAAACATGTGCTGGTAGATCTCGGTACCCCTCGATATTTTATATCACATACTGCATGAAAAGATGCTATATATGATGGTATATTTTATCCTTTATTACGCAGCAACTTTTGGAAAATGAAAACGTTAAATGTATTTTAAAAAAATTTATAAAAAACTTACTTTTTTATATATTAATTATTGATATGCTAAAAATTATAAAATTTAAAATTTTAAAAAAAATTGAATAAATAAATCTTGTAAATAAAACCGTAACAATATTCTTTGAAAAATATGGAAAGCATGCAAGATTAGAGAAATTAAGAAACTGGAGTAACATTAATAGTGGATATATCATGTATTGGGATGGATGCAGAAAGAGAGATAGATCATTGGGATGAGAGAAACCATGACCAATTGGGGTGGGAGAAACTTGTGCTTTTGGGGAGTGAATTAGGTGGTAGTGGGTGATGATTGATGAGAGTTAATTGGGGTTAGAGAAAGGGGAAAAAAAGAGAAAAAAGGGTGGCCAGTGTGGAGGTCGGGCTGTGGAGTACTGGGGATATATGCATGCATGGGGGGGTCGACTTTCTTGCGGCTTGTGCCTTGTTTAGGCTACAACGCGTGCTCATTCCAATCCATTTCAAAGCAACTTAATTCGAGTGTTTGATCGTACGACTGCTTGGAGATTCCGTCACTTCTTTTCTTTCCTTTTAATTTGTAATTGCCTCGGCCCCCTTACTTTACTCATGGATCAGGATGGATCTATCTAACTAACTGATGAGATTCCCTAGCTGTACCATATATGTATGTCCATGATCAGGAGCACGCCTTTATTATTTTGTTAGAGCAATTCTTTCAGCGCGCACCTTTCCTAATCAAGAGATCATAAAAGTGCACTGTTGCACCTTGGACTTTTACGCATATATAATTATATGCACCAAGATATTTTCCTGGGCTGCTGCGAATGGGAGCTACATTCTTCCCCGTGCTTTAAGAATTTTACACCTTCTTTCACTTAAAAAAAAAAAAACCGTCAATTGTGGCGATTTTTAATCTGTTGCAGCTAAACTGTTGCAATTGGTCATTTTTAGCTGCGATTTTAGTTTCTTCACATAGAGTAAACAACAACTTTCATTTTACTAGGAGTGGATCACTGTGCATTTTAATTACAACGATTTTTTTAGATATTGCGACGATTTATTTCGTTAAAAAGTTAAAAAATAATTGCGACAGGCAAACAATTATTGCAATTCATCTCTAGGGCGCCAGAACTTAAAGATTGTTTTATTTTTCCCCCGAAATGTAAACAAATTCCCTCTTTTTTTTTTTTTTTACTTTGTTCTTCTCCATCCCCAAGTACCTACGATCGCTATGATACCCACCCTATCATCAGTGGCCATTGTTTCTAGCCCAAAATTAGAGATCACTTTGCCCGTTTCCTTCACACGAAAGCCACTCAAGCCATCTGCTCCCATTTTTCTGCCCTAGAATAGTGTTTGTTTCCTTCACTCAAAAGCCGTATAAGTCGTTTCTCGTCGACGCAACACCACTCAAGGCAGGCAAAGAGAAGCCATTGAAATAGCTCAGAGATGGAGGCGCCTTTATGCAGCCGAGGCCCAACTCAAGGTCCCTCCTTCTCATCTACCCATCTAATCTGACCAAATCGTGACCCCCTTTGTGTGTTTTAGCTTTTATTTGCTTCTTCTTTTCTTTCTTTTTTTCTCTTTCTTTTTTTTAGATTCTCTAATTGGTTTATGATTAATTTTTCATATACCTCATATTGATTTTATGGATTAGAAAACTCACTTTTCATCTGATTTATTAATAAATTATTAGTTAGGATCTGTTTCTTTCTTGGAAATAAAATCGTCCCATTTCACTTTGAAATTTGGATTTCATCACAGCAGTAGCCCGTAGCAACAGCAGCAACAGCACATCCTACTGTGAGTTTGGAAAAATAGGTAAAGGTGTTTGAAATTTGTTTGTCAATGTTTGTGTTTGATAATAAATGGTAATTATTAGTTGAAGATCTTTTAAAGAGGATTGTCTATCCAAGTCTATGGCTTTAGTTCTATTTTACTCTATATATTCTCACATTTGCTTCTGCTTTGTTCTTGAGGACCACTGTCTCAATTTCTTAATTTATACATCATATCTGGTTGGGCTGATTAATAGCCATTGCTTTCAAGAGAACTATAGGAAAGATGTAAAATCGAAATATCAAATAGCACTTGCTTGACCATTGATTTTTTTTTTTTTTTGCTCTTAGAGTATTCGCATTGGCTCCATCAAAGCCATCTCCAAAATTTGATAAAAATTACAAGTCTTTCATAAGTCCAAAACCTCCTGAGCTATAACCCCACATTGGATTAGCCATTGGATTTATCAAAATAATAATATAATATTATTTTTTTAATAATAATATTTTTAATTTATTTTTTATATTTTACAATTACACTAATAATATGTTAATTAATAATTTTTAATTATCTTCAAGCTCATCCCCCAGTGAAGACTACAATCACGCAATCAACAGTTCTACTGCCAAACAACGTCTGCAAGCTACGAATTGCAGCTTCTTCTTCTTAAAAGCAACGCATCAAAATTTCAATGACCAGACAAAAAGTCTGTAGCCCGGGAGTTGTTCTTCTGCATTTTGGAATAAAAAAAATTTTTGGCTTGTGAACAATATCTCTTCAAATTTGAAAAACGAATTGGATTCACTGTAGCTCAAATCTTGAGTTGATGAGTTATAGTCACTCCAATGCAGACGCTTTCAACATATATATATGCAAAATTTGCATTTGGCTGGACTTTTGATGAAGACAATGCCAGTGCTCTTAAATCATATCTACTTAAGTTTTATTTTTAATATTTAAAAAGACTAGTAGGTTTAGTTTTTTTTTTTTTCATTCCACACATATCTAATAATAAATTACAGGTCTAGCTAGCTAGTAGCTTTTCAAACTTTGGGATTATCTCAGAGATAGAGATTATTACAACAAAGAGTAATGCTACATACACTTAAAATTTTTACTTACAATTTTATTTATAAGACTCATTTTGTTAGTTTTTTTTTTGTTTAAATTCAAATTTTATGATTTTTAACATATTATTAAACATGTGAAAAAATAAATTTTTTTGTTAGATTTCTACCATGATCCAGCTTCTTATAAATTATACCAAAGAATTTATTAAAAAAAAAAAATTGTACCAAAGAATTGCATGCATTGAGTTTTACAGCCATGCCAAGATCAGTCTCTTGAACGCAATTAATTCATCCTTGGCAGCCGCACGCATAGTGTGTCCCTCACCTTGCATTAACTTATGATCCTTCTATTTTTATTTTATTTTATAATACAGACATTTATCAAGCCAAATGACTTGAAAAATTAAATCTGGAAGACAATCAAACCACATTGTGGTACTCTCAACATTCCATGCATAACGGGCAAGCTTGTGAGCTACCTCATTTCCCTCTCTATAAAAATGTTGTATTTGGCATTCAGTATATAAAGCCTGAAGCTTTCTAATCTCAAGCATCATTGCAGCTTCAATTTCTGCGTTCATCATTTGCACTGCCACCAAACAATTTGATTCCATTATTAACTTGTTAATACCCATACCCGCACACATTTGCAGGGCTCAGAGAATGGCTAGCAGTTCAGTAGCTTGAACATTAATCACTTCTTCAATTTTGGTAGCTGCCTAGAGAACATTCACCTTATCATTGGGAAGCACCAAACCCATCCCAATTTTGTGAATATCTCCAAATACAGCATCATTAACATTGACTTTTAATTAATCTATGGGAGGAAGTTCATAGTAGCTCAATATTGCGGATAAAAAGATTTCTTAATTCGTCATCGTTATTAAAAATAAAAGCGTATTTTTCGTTTATCTTCCCCACGTTTTCTTTTTCTGATCTTCATATTAAAAGACTTAGCCGGGTAACTAATTTGTCAGAGATCTCCAAGAAAAAAGAGAAGTGAGAATTATTTCTCTCTCTCTCTCTCTAAATATTTGTGGGTCCCGGTGGCTTATTTGACATGTGAATGCCTCACATGGCCAACCCAAACCGGCCATAATATTGTATGGCCACGTCTTAACGTGTTATTTCTGATCTGCATATTATAAAAACCAGTTTAAGGGAATCATTGATATCATGATTAATCTTATGCAATAAATGCATATTTGTTTATAAGTAAGTCTCAAAGGATCATTATCTATATATAAGTGGGATTGAGATAATTAGGATCATCAAGATCGACGTCCTCGGAATCTACCAAATTAGTAATTTGACCTTCATCATGTAGCTAGATCAGTAATTTTCACGTACGAACTTCTTAAAGATTTAAGGAACAAAAATGGGATTTGACACCTTTGTTGGCGATAAGATTGGATAACGGGAATTAATTAAAATAAATAAATAAAAATTAATTAAATAGGTATATATAAGAAATATTGACACATATTCATGACATATACAGATTGCACCTGGGCTAAAGCTTATAGGTTTACGTTAGGTCGTGTCAAGATCCTCAAAGACAGGCTAAGAAGTTTCTATTATTTTTTATTTTTTATCAAGTTTTTATTCTTTTTTTCAAGCACAATTATTATGTCGACTCATCAAGTCGTACCTACTAGACTAGTATATATCTTATTGACCTCACATATTTCTGAACACATCGACTAGATCTGGCTTTCTATTTATACGATACTCTAATTATTAATTAATTCCAGTCTCCTGAAAACTGTAAAAAAAAAAAAAACTTGCCATGTAATTTATAATGGGGTAACGAGTAAAAAATATTTTATTTAAGAAATTGAAAAACCGCTCTTCATATTATAATTACCTAAATTAAATTAATTAGAGTAGGCACAGGAAATGAATTTTACACTATTTTCAATAAATACTGTAGGGCACGTTTTATTTTATTTTAATTTTTTTTTACCCACTTGAGAATTGAGATCCATAAACCAGCCTAATCTTTGTCATTCTCAATCATATTTAGAGATGTGACGCATTTTAAGGGAATGACAATATTTAAGTGGTTTATAGATCAATAAATCACTTAAAATATAACATATCATCAAATATATATGTGTTTTGTTTTGTTGGTTTTATTTGTAAGAAAAATAAAGTGAAATAGGTCATTGGACTTATGTCTATAGCTGTGTTGGTTCCTCTCTCATTCGAATCGGAGAATTGGTGTGGTGGTTACTTCTATTTCTTTGAAGGATGGAGTTTGGTTGTTGATTGGTTTTTCTTCCGTCTTATACAAAACTGATTTTTGAAGTTTAGACAATGTCGTCGTAAAAAAATTTGTATACGGAAAGTTTTCAATAGAAATTAGTTTAACTTGTAACTTGAGTTACAGATATAACTTTTTTATGAAATAAATAAAATGATGTCTATTTATTAAAAAGTAAAAAATAAAAAAATTGAAAGTGAGAATGTATTCAATGAACACAGTTAATTAACCTTAACTAATCCAATTGTGCAAGTCATAGAATATAGTGCAATCGCATGCCATAATAATATTGCATGCTAGCTTGCGCGCGTGCATGAATATTAGTACTACTGCACGCGTGTCGTGTCGTATGTATGTTTGGAGCTAGCGGTGGGGCCGGGGAGGGTACACACACACATATATATATATATATATATATATATATATATATATATGGCCAAAACGCATGTTACCTTAGGATTATAAACAAGTAGAAGACAAGGGGAAGGCATGCATGCCCACATACTTTAAAGCGTGTCAAAAGCAAAATAACGGTTGCATGCATGTGGATGTATATGTATATGTATATGTATATGTATCCCTGGATCGAACCTCGGAGTGTTGTGATGTTTAGGAATATTTTTATTATATTATATATATATATATAATATGTTTGGGCAGGTATGTTTAACTTGGCCCGGCCTTTAGGCTTTTGAAAGAAAGCGATGCATGCGTGGGAAGTTTCCCATCTTTATCTCCAATCTCAATGGTTTTTACTTTTCTTGTTATTCTAATTGGAAATTTTTTAAACATTCGTTAATTCCCTTATTAAAAAAAAAAACACGTTAATTTGATCTACTCCTTGATCATGACATATAATTTAATGGGCTTCGTTTCTATTTTTTTTAATTCGTTAATTAACTAATTTGTCTTATAGTCTTCTTAATGAGATTAAATTATGAAAACAACTAGATATATAAATGACGTCATGCCGTATTATATAATTATCCAATCTTCAAGCGTACACGTGAAAAATTAAAATTTTGAGTGATCCTTAATTTTTAGTCAGCGGTCGAACGAAAAAATATATATAGAAAGTGCGAAGAGTACTTTTTTCTTTTCGAGTATGCATGATTCACATTAAATATATAAGAAACGATACTATATGATGCGATAAAAATATAAAAAATAATATTTATAGACGTGGAGTATGAAGTATCGCATAATTATTTTAAAAAAAATAAGTAATTAAATAAGAAATCTATATAAAAAAAATTAATTTTTTAGTAATAAATTTTATTTTAAAAAAAATATTATACAATACTTATACAACCCACACAAAGGTATATTTTAAAAATATAGAGCAGTATTATATCTCTCGAAAATTTGTCTCAAAAAGAACATTTCATTTTTTTTTATGTTTTTTCTTTTTTTAATGTATTTTTTTTAATTATTATAAACATTTTTCTAAAAAATAAAAAATTTATAATATCATTAAAAAAATATTTTTTTAATCACTATATTAATATATATATATATTTATATGGATGCGGGTAAAAGCTCAAAGGTCAGAGGGAAAAAAGCAAACCAGGCAGATAAAACTTCAAACCGAAGAAAAATCAATTGTACGTGATGTCAGTCATTACATGACGTAGGTAGAGGAAAAAATTACAAATATTAGCTGTTTTTGCGCAGTTCAAGGTAGGTTATAGGCACCAGCAGCAGTGGAATCCCAACATGCCTGAAACTTGGTACTCAGATCATAAAATCTCAATCACAACCCTGGCCGGCCTAGATAGGGTTGTTTAGTACGGACGGAAT